>CAFUXE010000617.1:482964-500279 GCA_903364295.1 Serranus cabrilla
TTTTTTTAACATTTCAGCAGTTTTCTCTCCTCTTGCCATAAGGTGTTTCTATGACTACGTTATGTAGGCCTGTGTGAGCGGGTCAGAGGCGGGGGTCCCTGGGAGAAAAAGGGCCGCATTTGGCTGATCATTTATCAATGTCAACCGCATAATGATTCTCCCTGCAGTCCCCCTATTGATGAGGATAATTACATTAGCTCAGAGTGACTGATCAATAAAGCCCAGGGAAAATGGTTTATTATAGCACCACCGAAAGGGCTTTCTTTAAAAGGGGACTGGCTGCCTTTTTTTTTTTTTTTACAAAATAAAAGCCCGGGTTGATGTGTGCAATCCAAACTGCAGAAAGATAATCGAGTAAAAGGCAAAAACTTCATGACTGAATGTTTTTCTCTCCCCTTTTCTTTCTGTTATAGCTTGATGTGATTTTTGTCTTAATAGTGCAGAATGAAAAAAACTATTTAGGCCTACATCTTTATCATATGAGGAAATAAAAAAGTAAAGCGTTGCTTTACATCCAGTTTGTCAAGTCAAAAAAGATTTAATAGTCATGCAGCCACATGTTTTGACGTCTGGTGTGATTTTTAAAACATGATAAATCAAAAGTCAAACTGGAAGTCACACACGACTAAAAGGCTGCCTGCCATCTTATAGTCACTTGAGTTGTGATTTCAGATCAAATATTTATCGTCTTGATGGTAAAAACGAGATTTAAGTGGCAGGAACACCTGAAAATCCGAGCCGGCCTTGAAGGAGACAGCCTTAGAATTTAGAGTAAACAAAAACAGTCTCGTTCTGTTGGTCAAGCAGCAGAAATATTACACCGGAATAAACAAAACAGTCCCAAAAGACGGACAGTAAACGCACGTTTGACCTCTCTCTCTCTCTCTCTCTGTGTGTGTCTCTCTCCGTGTGTGTCTGTGTGTTCTTTAATTGTCAACAACTTCTCCCCTGCAGGAATGTTGCAAACTCTTTCGCCTTAATTCTCGGCGGTGCTCCGCGCCAGCTCCCATTTACAGCTGATGAACGTGTCTGCAGGAGACAGCTCCATTATCTATTTATCATTTATGATAGTATTTTCTCAGACAATGGAGGCAGGAACACTCGTGGCTCTCCACCACTGCCCTTTCACAAAACGCGCACAAACTGCTTTTATTCCATGGCATTTTGATAAATAGGAAATTATGATTTTATCTTACAAAAATACAGCCTTGACATATTGGAATATTATCTAATTAGTCATGAACCAATTTTTTATTTTTTTTATTTGTATTAAATAAAAAAGTGTTTTGTTTTTTTCATTAGAAATATACTTACCATTTTAAAAAATCAACTAGAGAAAATGTGCATTATTCATCACACAGATTGAATAAAAATTAAAGTGTATTTTCAATGGAAATATTAGAAATAAATCTCTCAGATGGGTGATATCAGGACTGTGTGCGTTTGGACGCGACAACTTGAATTAGAGGCGATTTTGTTCACACTTCAGCGATGCTTGTCTTCTTAAAAATGAGTGACAGCCCCCCTCTACACCCTCCTCCTCCTTCTCCAACACACACTCAAAATAAATCTTAATGATGTGAAAATTATAATTAGTCAAATAATGTAGCTATGGGGGTTTAGAAGGAGCAGGCATTGGAAATTGCGATGGCTTGTGGTGAAGAAGCAGAAAAAAGAGGGCAGAATAAATAAAGCGCAATAAAAAGGGAAATAGCCGGAGTTTAGTGAAGCCTTGAGGTACTCAAACCTTTATTTCAATCAGTTAAGATTTAATTAGGCAAGCCTCAGGCCCGGTCGTCTCATTATGTTGCTTTCTGCAGCGCTGTGTTACAATGCCCCTCAGGTTGTCAACATTTGACCGCTTTTTCCACTGAAATAATCACAGCTTTAAGATTCACTAATAAATCTGACATTATTCCATTATGAGGCGGAAGTCCTAACAGTGCAGGGAAAACATCGATTCCTTTTAATTTATGACTTGTTGTCCTATTTTTTTTTATTCTGAATTTCCTTCGGTTATTTTGAGAGCTTTAAAAAAAAGGTTAGAAATATCTTGCGGGTAGCCGAGGGCAGCAAAGTGAGACATTTCACAAGAACTGTAAATAACAGAAGAGAGCTGAGGGAGACAGAGAAAGCAGAGAGGGAGATGATTTTCGAAAATCTGACATTTCTCCGGGTTATTGATTAACGCACGTTTCTATAGGCACACTGCAAATTAATTAATTAATAACTCCAATATAATAGATGAGAGAGAGAGAGAGCTGGAGACCCCCTCCTCACCACACCCTTGGGCGCACTGTTATTACATGATGGCGACCCCTTCTGGAGGCCAAAGTAAATGTGTTTATAGAAAGCGAAGAAGAAGAAGAAAAAAGAAGAACAAGAAGCTCCTGTAAATATTTGCTCACATTTTTGCTTTATAAATACGAAGACGACTGATCAGCTCAGCCCTCAAACAAACATGTAAAATAACAAAAAATCGTGCAAAAAGGCCTCTCACCATTCTGGGTCTATTCCATCCTCTAAAATGATAAGAGCCTGACCTGCTGCAGTAAACGTGTGACCTCCACAGACTCTCATCTCATATTTACTCACAGGTATAAAGCTCCTTATGCATGTATTAGGCGGCCACGTTGATGGTAAAATCAATAAAGATGGATTGTAGGGTCAATATTATGCTTCGCACCTGGGGACTTGTTGCCCGGCTCCCCTTCCTGAGACACAGAGAGAGAGAGAGAGAAATGAGCAATTCATAGCATGCGACCGCAACATCTCTGCAAGAGCTGTGCACGGCCCGGACCGTGTGTGTTTAAAGGAAACAGAGAGAAAGAGAGAGAGAGAGAGGGCTGAAGTCATCCAGCCAGGGGCCTGAAGGACCCGGCTAACACTGACATCATTAATCACGGCCCACTTGAAGATTATGACTGAAAGTATAGAATCGGTAACCATTATCGTCTCGGATGGCAGTTAAAACCTCTCCTTATTTTTCAAAACAATGTAATGGCACAGAGGTCTGTACGGAAAGAAAAGAGGGACCATAGACGGGGGAGGGAGGACTGGTGTCACTGGGATGGAGTTACAGGCGATCGTTTCCTCCGGAGGAAATATCAAGGAGACACAGAGGTGGTCCACTTCATTACGGAGCCGACGCTGTTTTAATAATAATTACAATAACAATAATGGATTCATAATTCTACAAAACAAACATCATTGCATGCAAAATAGAATTGGTTAAAATAATCGTGTTTAAAATATATAATAATAGTACAACAATAATAATAACGGGTTTTTATGTGGGGTATTATTTTATTGATATTACCTAGAATTTATTATCTATATTTTTTTTACGTTATATATTAAAAAATAACTGCAATAATTTAGTTTGAAAATTAAAATAAACGCGTTCTAACTGTGATTAGAAATCTAAAGAAAAAGACTGTCGATGTATTGACATCGATCTTTCTTTCTTTTTTTTTAAAGACAAGAAAATTATTTTGCCTATTTATCTGTTTGTCTAAAAGAGGAAATCATTTTGTCAATATTTCGATATATTCCGGGTGACAAGTTGTGAACAGGTTGCTATCACTTTAAATGTATTTATTTATTGACTCGAAAGCAGAAAGTGAAGTCGTTTAAATTCTTAAAAAAAAAACCGAAGCATATTTTCATTTCTTTTCTTTTTTACTTATTCTTTTTGGCAAAGGCTGACATCGTGTCATTCTGTAGACATAACCTACTGATATCAAAAGGGCCAAAATGAATGTATAAAACGTTCAAGATGCGTAACGACTCATGTAGGGACCGAATTTCTCTTCGGATTACAAAACAAACTGTGTTAAAGAACGTAAACGCATCCACGTCGCATTTTTAAAGAGAAACATCAGCGTGATCCAGCACCACATCCTTCTTCTTCTTCCTTTTTTTTTTGGTCAGTCTGTCTGTTTTAGACAGGTATTTCCGGTGTTTTATACCCTGCACCTCGATGAATAATGCTGCAGATTCGTTAAGAATATAAATATTTTAAATATATAAAATGTAACGTGTGATGAGTTTGTGTTTGTGTTTAATATGTGAGCATTTCCTCCTGAACACTGCCTATGAGAGAGGCAGGAAAAGCTAGCATGGTCCCTGTTAGCAGTCGGAAGCTGCAGTGATGAAAAGCAATAGCTGGTGTCAAGAACTTTTTTAGCACATCACTACAGCTGGTGGGAATAAATAGTAGCCAACTGAAGAGGAGCAGCAGCAGCAGGAGGAGGAGGAGGAGGAGGAGGGGGGATGCAGGCTGTGACATAAGGCTATTTGGGTGTGTGACCACAGGGAACCTGGGCTTTCATATCTCCCCTACACAATAAAAGCCCTGTGTGCCACTGTCTCACAAGTCCAACTTTGTTTCTCAACAAGGAGTGTAAACTGTTGTCAATATTCAGATAGCCTTCATCTGCCAATAATGACAGGCAGCCGGCTTCCTATCTTATCTGCGGGCCAGGTAGCGCCGTACCTGGGGGGAATAACTGCTGCGATAAAGAGTGTCTGGGCCAATAGAAAGGCTCTTGTCTGTCTGTGAGGAGTTAATGGAGAACGCCACTGGAGACAGGAAGTCCTCAGAAAGTGAAAAGCACTTTATTGCGCTACCTGAATGGCCTGGCATAGGGTTTCTCTCAAACCCAATGGGAAAACCACATTACAGGTCCTTACACAGGGTCATTACAACAGGGCAATGGAGTTCAAGTGATCCATTGCATTTGAATGACAACATCACATCGCTCCATTCATTCTTCCCTCTTGTGTGACCTGATGATGATCCCTGTGGGACTGGGAAGTTGTCAGTGGAGTGACGTGCTGACGTTACAGTAGAGAGTGTGCAACATTCGGCTCAGTCAAGTATTTCCTCAGAGTGTGAGTGAATATTCACTCGTGTTGCCTCATGAACTCCTCGCTGACTCTGAGTCAAGACAGTTGCAGTGGTGACTGTTGCTTTCTTGCAGCAACAGGTTCATGGACCCATAACCCACAGTACACCGCAACATGACATCATCAAGCCTCTAAAAATGAACTGCAACATCGATCCCTCGCAGGCTGACCTCCCATAAGTCAAATATAGACGATGTGGGACATGTGTTTGGATGGAAGTGTATATTTACCTGTCACCAGGAACTCAAGGACATGGCAGCAGCGAGGTTGTATCCAGCCCAAGAGGGGAGTGTTTTGGGGGTGAAAATGAGTTGTAAAAGTGATAAATGGCCCACATTTTTCTAGCTGAGGAGCACTGGAGCTGGCACCGTGCTTTCAGCCAAACAGTTAATTGCTCAGCACACTGAAGGCCCAACAAAATACTCGTAAAGCATCACAAAAAAAAGAAAAAACTTAAGTCCGGTCTTCCTCTCTTCTCCCTCCCTGCTTCTTCCTTTTTCTCGACTCCTCTGGCTGCTTCTATCCCTACCCTTCACAATTTCCCAGCACGCAAAAATATTATGTTGCCAGTGGCAACAATTGAATAAAATAACCAATCACATCTGCTCTTTCAAATACTTCCAAAATTAAGCTGAGTCTGTACATAATGGGGGAGTCGTCTCATCTGTGCATCAGGACTTGAAGCCAGGATTTATTGCGGTGTGATAAATGATAGTGAAGCTTGTTTTGACAAATGCAACGGTACTTCTGAATGAGCGCAGTGTGCAGGGCCGGATCAACTGGATTACAGCCTCTGATTATGCCCGGGATTCAAGCTTTGCTCTCAGCACCAATCAAAACCTGTGGTCGATGCATCCCATAATAGCTACGCTTGTCTCCATGGTCACCGCCGCCTGTGTACAGTAGCCCCACCTCCTCCTAAGTGCACTTATTTCATAATAACAAGCTTGCGACAGCTCTCATCAGGCAATCTTGCTCACAAATAGAGCACAAGAGAAAGGGTGAGCCAGGGTTTGTTTTGACTCAATCACATTTTGTCTCCAGCCTCTTGCAACTAACCTTTTTCCCCCTCCGTCTACCTCATATTTTCCTACCACACTGTCTAATCTTTTAGAATGTCACTAGCGCTCATTCGTCTACAGCTGCCTCTTCCTCCTCTACCTCTCCTCTACCCTGCTGTTCCTCCCACCCCCGCCCATCCCCACGCTGGCCTGTACCTGTACCCGTGGATGTTACCGGGCCTCCTCTGGACCCCTTGCTGAGAACAGGAGATGACACAGTTTCTGGGTCACTTCTGTCACAGTCCAAATGCCACTCAGGGGGGCTGACCTTTCCGGTGGCCAATGCTGGAGCAGGGCCGCTTCCATGCAGGCTGTCACCCCTGTGGTTCCAACCACAAACGCACGCTCCCTCCATTACACTGACAGACCTTTTTTTTCTCTAAACTCCCTACGCTCCTCTGCGGTATTCACCTCCTCCTTTTCATCCACGACAATACATGTTAAAACAATGGGGACGAATCAAAGCGGACAAGCAAAAATAGCCGCTGTAAAATGTGGCTGATGTTGACATCTGTGCTAAACTGAGGAGCGTCACAGGCCACAGACACATGGTGTATCAGGTCTCACTGGAAGGAACTCCAAATATGCTTCCTGGATTTATCTGAAGGCGTGGGTTACACGGCGAGTGCCACTGTTTTTACAAATGGGAGCTCGGCTCCAAATGGAATACCTCAATTAGCAGGAAGCCCAGTCAACACCTTTCTATTTAACGTGGTGTACCATCTGAGATATTTAGGTTTCCACTCCCATGCTGTTCCTTTTAACACAAAGTGACTTGAGTTGCTCATTTAGGACTGTCAGAAATGGAATATTTCAACGACCAGGCCCTGGGTGCATGTGATCCCACGTCACATCAGTGTCAGGAGTGATTTTTGCAGGGTGTTCGGAGCTCTGAATTTTTTGTTTTTTGAAGCTCTCGGCCGTGTCTGTGCGTGTCCTGCACTACCAGTGACTCATACATCACTAAAACTAAACTAGCCCACCACATCTCCCCTCACCCCTCTGAGTGGATTAATGTGTCATAGTTTCCCTCAAACATACCATCTGCCCTCCATCCTGTCAATCAAACATCCACTGCTTCACCATTCAAAATCCCCCAGACCATTTTTCTCATGATCCATTGTTGTTTTTAAATAACAGCCTCTGATTAGCAGGCAGAGCTTCCTAAAAATAAAAACGAAATCTCTTCGTATCTGCTTCAGCTCGGGGCAGAAAGGCTGCTCTTTTCCCAGTGCTGTTATTCAAGCCCTCTTAAAAAAATCCTTTTTTAATTTCAAACTGGCTGCTCTGACTCTTCCAGGAGAACTTTTATTTATTTCCACCCTGTGATGTCTTCCTGGCTGAGGGAGGCTGAGAGGATCCCTACTAAAAGCACTATGCTGCCTGGGGCAGAAACAGGCCAGAGCTCTCTCCACATAAATAACACAGGAGCGTGGAGGAAGTCCGTTTGGTGGTCTGCTGGAGGGATAGAACCTACCCTTCAGTCTGTCTCTGGTTCTGTCCTTCTCTCTCATTCCCTGTGTCTCAGTGGTCTATCTAGCAGCTTGGCTGAAGAGGCATAAAACAGCAGGATCTGGAAGAGATTGGGCCAAGATGTACATCTGAGTGGATAGTGGACTTCCAATAGCCTGCAGGCCCAGGCCAGACAGAGTGGATGCTGTGAACTGCATCAAACTAATCTGACACATGGGAGTCACAGATTTAAGAAATGTAACCAATATTACAATACTGAATAAAATGTGTAACTAAATAGTTCTGCATGTAGTCTCCTGGCAGTTTTGTAAAAGGAAAAACATGATTAATAAAATGCTTTCCATTTTTTCTCCTTCACACAAAATTAATTGTCATTAATCATCATATATAACTTTGTCAAAACACCTTTTTTTTCAAATGAGAAAATACTGCATGTTGAGTCATGTTACTGGATGCTGTTTGAGGATCACATTTCTCCACAACACTAGTGTTCCTGGCCCCAGGAAACGACCTCTCCAAACTGGCCTTATTTGGAGAGCACTCGAGTGCCCCATTGTTGTGACAAGAACAATGACTCTAAAAAAGAGGTGGGGGACAAGGGCAAGGAAAACACAAAATAAAGATGTCTGGCTCTTAAAAATCATCCAATGGAAGTTTTTTTTTTCTATATTTGCACTCACATCATGGAAATACTGTCAGCTGACGCCGGTGTCGGCCCACGCCTTTGAAGTGGATTTAAAAAAAGCTGTATTTAGTTTGCATTGTGTGCAGAACCTAATTTATAGGAGTTGACCCTGGCTCCTCTTTTGTGCGACAGCCATCTTGGAAAACAATGGCAGGAAGGCTTGAAACTTGAGAGGAACTGAATCTGCTGTTTTCCATTTTTTTTCTGTTCTTACTCAATAGAGAATTTTCCCTCCCTGAGTAAAATAGCTCTGTTTTTGTGTCCAACAGGAGCCATAAACTGATGTCTAAGCATTCCATGGCCAGGCAATAGGGCCGAGTTTAACTGGACACATGGGGACAGTTGTTTTGTACCACATGGAGCAGGGGGGGCCTGACAGAGGAAGCCATGGCCGCCTGGCGACCTCGCGGTGACCCACTGGCCTCCTCATGGAGGGATCAAGGCCTAGATGGGAGCCGGCTGAGGGTTAGAGGTTTAAGGGTAACAAATCAAGCAACACTTTAGTGGTATTTAACCCCCACATACCATATCTCTCTAACTGCGTGAGCGGTGCATGACTGCGCAGAACAAACATAGAAGCGTGTATTTTTATTCTATATGGGGGAGTTCTCCTCAGTAACAACTGGAAGAGGCTCAGGTTCAGGAAGACAAGGAGAACATTTCATTCACCTGAGGTCTGCTTTGATTCATCTCCCTGCAGGCGAGTGCTGATGGACAGCTACGAAGTCTGTGCACTGAAAGATCTATGTATTAGGAAATTCTCTTCTCTACTCACTTTCAATGCAACAGTTAGAAGCACAATACATATAAGAAGCATTCTCTGAGGTGGAGGCAAGTTCTTCACCCTTTCACTTTCTTTCCTCTTATCGTTTTGTGTGCCATAAAGAAGAGGACAGGACAGGGACCCCCTATAGGCAGAGCATATCTGCCTCTAAAAGCATCACTCAACTTTATGTTCACTTCTGGTTCCCCTAGCCCGGCTGTGTTTCTTCCATTGGTATCTGCTCATAAAAAGGTACTGAGGTTGTAAAGAAGTGCAACAGACACACTTTAACATGGAAATCAGGTGTTTCTACTGTATGTGTCCGTGGGCACTCACATAGCTGAAGCTAATAAAGTTAATGTTGTTAATATTAAACAGCATTAAACATATTCAAAATCATTTCTTTAAAGTTACTTATCAACATAATGACTGATATTTGTCCCTTAAAACAAGCTTCCCATATGCAGCGACTTATTTTCTCTGTTATAAATCACTTTAAGTCGAATATCTTCCATCTATCCCTTCTGTCTGGGTTTTGGACTGTTGGTTGGGAAATTGTGATGGCCATTTTTGTGATTTTATGAAAAAATTTAAAAAACATGAATTTATTAAGAAAGGTAATTCAGCACAGGCTACAGGCACTGTTTAAAATATGATATACCTATATTGAACACCATGACAAACCAGCCGAGGAGAAAAACAGAAACACCTGTTGTATTGTCATCGTTGGCTCCATTCAGTGGCAGATTAGTTTGTACCCAAATTGTAAACATTTATTTATTTTAACAGAGATAATTCACAATACAGAAGCCGAAATTGTTGATAAAAATAACAAGTGTGATGACATTTAGTTGCCATGTGAATCCCTGCTTCAACCCGCTGTGGTCAAAAGAAAAGAAAAAGCTATCCTCAATAGATTTATAAAGTGAAGTGAAAAGGGTCACAGTGAGGCCATCTTTAATCAGAAATGATCCTGTTTACCCCCATGGAGAGCCACTGAGAGGGCACTGAGTGACGCAGGTGAGAGACAGGCGTCCACCCAGCCCCCGGACCGCACCTCTCTTATCTGCCTATGGAGTGGAGGAGGAAGGAGTGACAAAGGCCAGGGCTTTGGGTGTGATAAGGAAAGGCCTTATGTCCTGCTTTGGCCCTGGCTCTCACCCTGGCTGTCCGTTGCGAGAGGCCATCCAGGGGCCAGGAGCTGACCACAATCAGGAAAGCCTCCAAGACGGTGTTTTTCGCACACAGGTATGAATCTGACCCTGTGCTGTCAGATATACAGAAAGATGGTGTGTGTTTACATGTGGTAGCTTTGGGGCAATGAAAGAGAGGAAGGGAGAGACAGACAGAGACAGAGGGTCAGGTGGAGTTCAGGGCAGAGTTTTTTGCTCGTCGTCTCACACTGCAGGAAAGCCAAATTGCTTCCGGATCCGAAGTTTCCACCCCTGTTCCAACACTTCCCGCCTCCTCGTCTTCCTCTCTCCTTCCTCCATTCTTATTTCTTTCTCACTCTTTGTCTTTATTCTGGCTCTTGTTGCAGTCGGTCCTGCTGGGCGGCATGGCACAGGGTGACAATGTCTGTCGGGAAGCAGTCTTTGAGCAGGATACCTCTGTCTCTCTGGCAGTCCAGCTCTGCTATGAAACCATACCAGTAGATCACAAGGCCTGGACCAAACCTGCAGTGCAAAACAAAAGAAACAAAGTCAGTTTTTTGTTAGTACATCATTGCTGTCATGTCTCAGAGTTCTGAAGTAGCTATGAATGAGTTTTCTGCAAAATGCTTGCAGCTGTTGACTTTGGATTTGGAAGGCAAAACAAAAAAGCAGGAATAAGTGAGTGAAGAGATAGAAAGATGGGACACAAGCAGGATTGATATATGAGAGATAAGGTCGCTGAGGTATTTTCCTTTGATCACCATCCAGGAAACTTGCGCTGAATCAAACGCAAAAGCCGCCAGGAAGATTAAGATCTTTCTGACAGGGTGATACACACTTGATCACATTACAATGGCAGTGAAATAACAATAATCTGAGAAATAACAAAGCTCCACACACCAAGGCCTCCGGATCCTGTCATCGGAAGCCTTTGGCACACAGTGGAGCACACAGAGTTCAACACAGAGTCTGAGACTTAAACACACTGCATCTGGCGGCTAATGTTAGCCAATCCAACAGTGTCCAGCTGTTTCATTCACATTCACTTTGAAAGCCAAAGCAACTTTGCCTCAGTTGGCGAGCACTGCGGTTCCTAAAAGCTATAAATAATGACTTGCCAAGCAACTGTGAAGGCAAGTTCAGACTATTTGAATATAAAACTTTTCTTTCCTTCTATCTTTTGTTCTCTGCCTCTCATATTTTTGCTGCTATTGTGTTTTATAGACACTGTAGCTACTGTACACCTGAAGGTCTGCTGAAAGGTGCAGAAACAATTAAAATGGAGGAGTTCCTCAGCGGGAATGTGCAACGTTATTTCACTACTTCTCCTCACAAAGGCAATAAATCATCTTTCCAGCTATTTATTATGCCCCAAAGAGCCACCGGTGGCCCCTCTCTGCCTCATATAGATCATACCTATACTTTGAACATTAGCTGCCATGCATAAAGACATGTCACAGTTGAACTCTGAACAGAGAGCACCTCAGCCCCACATGCAAGACCAGATTCAAGGCGGCTGACAGTGTTCTGGTCTCAGACACTTTATCCTCAGACAGTTAACAATGTTGCTGGGCCTCCCGAGACCCAGACAGGAAGCTAGCCGAAGGGCCACAGAGAGCAACACAAGTTCAGCTCCAAGGTAAAGTGTATAAAACCTTGAACCTGTGATCAATCATTTCATATTAAAATACAGACTCAAACACCCAATGGTGTTACTTTAATAATAATTACGGAAATCTTTAGTCTTTTCAATGGTTATAATTTATGGGCTTATTATTATGTTGATGTGTGACTCTACAACTTTGACAAGGTATTCTAACCACATAAATTACATATACGAGCGCAAGAATCAGTTGTCGTGACATTGCCAACTATGTATGTGTGCTGTTGACTGAGCCTTGAGGCGGTGCATGTTCTACATACAGCACTTGTATGGCGACAGACACATGCACGAAAAAATATGCGACTCTACGCGTACACTCGGCTCCCTCCGAGAGGCCCTCGCAGCAGTGCATGCTTCTGCACCCCGTCCCCGGATTCTACATTTTACAGTGTGTGATTTACGGTGCTGTATCTATGAGCAAACAGGCCAAAGCTAACAGCCCTGGAGAAAGCCCACAGATGCACGCTGAAAGTTCACCACAATGTCACACACATAGCTCAGCCTCTCAGCGCTGCACAAAGCTCAAGCCCCCCAAACTCAACGTTTCCATGGTCCGCCGCTGCACATGGCCGCCAACTCTTAATATGGAAATGTTATGGAAACAAAACCTAAACATTTACATTAGATGACTTTGGAAAAGGGGTTATGCTCTTCTTTTTATTCAGCCGCCGTGCCGTATGTATTTCCTGTGCTCTGGATGGGGAGGTGAGGCTGAAAAGGGGAGAAAAAGGGAGACCGGTCTGCGCAGAGCGGAGAGAGGCAACCTTCTGGAAAGGTTAAAACTGTACATCAACAGATAAGGCAGCGGTGTACGATACATCATGTCCCGGGTCTGTCAAGGGAGGCCGAGCACAAATTGAAACAAGCAAAATTATAAACACAGGGGAGCCATGTCACCAAGGCCTTTCCATACCGTAAAGAAAATAAATGGACTTTGAATCCTACTCAGAATGAATACAAGTCAATACTACAGGGAGCTCGAGGTAAAAATCTGAGACTGGGAATACAAACAATAACACTGAGGGGGAAGGGAACGGTCAGGGGGCCAACCCTGAGCCTGATGGCTACGGCATAAGAAGAAAAAGTTCCAAGCAGCATCAGCCCTGTAAAGAGCAATTATAAATATACAGTATATGAAGCCATATATACTTTACAGTCACTCTGAAGTTTGTGTGTTATAACCTCTAAGGAAACGACTGGAAGTTCAGTTTGAATTTGTTGGCAAATTATGGTTTATTATGTGGGCTGGCTCATCTTAACCTGGCGTGCGCTTATTACACACGCCACCTCTAAGTCAGCCATCTTCCAATAAACACCTAACTATGTAACGAGTTGGTGAAATTGTTTGTGAAACGTAGCTAATTTCAGCGAGGGGGCCATTTGACGAGCCGGGGCGTGGATTGCGGCTGCCAGCCACGCTTTCGTTAGTGTTAATGAGCGGGTGGTGGTCGCATTTAAAGCAGGTGCCAAGCAGCTTACTACGGCAGCTTAATGAGAGCAAGGCACTCAGGAACAAAAACCCTCGAATGGAGGAGAGGGAGTGTTATTAGTGTCTGCCTGAACACACACACAGAGTCATGCAGCCAAGCCTCACACTGAGCTGGAGCACTGAATTCAATCTCTGAAGCTTCTATGCACCACCCATACATACACAAAGTGTATGGGGCTGATACGTTGTCAGCTGACAATTTATTTGAATATGTGTTATTGTGATGTGTGAAAATTATAGCTGAAAACTTATCGTCCGATACGAGGCCAGATTGCTTTCATTGACTTAACAGAGATATCTATTTTTAGTATCAGTGTACGTGTTGTCTGATACGAAAACTTTGTTTACAGAAAATTTAATGCAGAAAATTATGCTTGGGGTGAGCTAGTAATGGTGTCAGCTATTTAATTTATATTTTATTTAAATGGTCAGCAATTGACTGATACTGAATGTACAGAGCTAATGTTTATTTAGCTTTTTATTCTATTTCTATTCATCTTTATTTTCTCTGTTTTCATCTCTAGAATTGGTTGACAGTAAAATACCTTGTATGAACAATATATAATAATGTAAACTGATGTTAAATATTCTGTAATTAAGCTATTTGTTTAAGAAAACAGGCTTCTGAGTACCTTTGTATAGTTATATTCGGTGCACAATCCACATAGAAAAAATATATTTTCATCCTAGCTCAAAAATCCTGTCAGCGTGCATAAACAGCAGGTTATGAACTGTCTTTTTAAAAAATGTGAAATTATCTGTTATCTTATTGGTATTGCCAATAAGATGCAGGTAATTTTCGGTTATCGTACTGGCTGAAAAAATCCTGCATCCCTACACAGAGCACTACAGTATTATTCAAACTGTACCCTTCAAAAAATGTGCAATCTTGCTTTCTTGATTTTATTTATGCCCTTCTCATTTTCTGAGAAGTCTGAGGTTGCTGGAGGTCACACAGCTCGCCCCCCACCTCCAAAAGAAAACTTTAACATTTCTACCGAACAAACAGATCATGTCTAATTCGATCTGCCACACTTGGTGAGAAAAAGCTTTACTAAAAACTGGGGGCTGCGCACGTCTGCCAAAACACATTACACGACATGACGAATTATCAATAAAATCAAGATGAATTTACGCTCAACTTTAAAACACCGTCACTTCATTTTACATACCGCGCAGACCCATTTTAAACAAACGCCCCAGCAATGATTTAGACAGCGTAAGCCTCTACCTGAGCATGAACTTTACGTCTCTGAGGTTTCCCCACAAAGACCTCTTTGTTTTCAGCGTCCATACATCAGGTCACAAGGTAGACCCACTGAAGCACTGCCAAACATTAGCTTTAGTCAGTCTTTTCTCTGCTGCCTGAAATGCAGGTATGGAACCTGCTCAGCTTCTTTTAAGACAGAAAGCGTTGGGAGTGACTGGGGTGAGAGGTGCGGAGGAATAAAAGTCTCTGTGTTGGACACAGAGGGACTATGTACACAGCAAAAGACAGAGATAAAATGTGTGTATTAGTGACAAATGGCAGCTGCCTATTGGAGGTTATTTACAGGGTCAGACAATGGTTGCATGTGGAGTTTTAGAGGCGAGCAGTGACCCAGGGCCTGCATGCCAGGTGATATGGCCCTGCAGCTGATCACGGTACACGTGCATTTTAATGGTCTCACAGTAGCTGTTTGTAGCAAGTCAGCCAGCCTTATTATGAAGACACCCTGATAACACAAGCTTCCATGCACACAAATAGGATATTTAAAGGCTGGCTCTGCCCAGAGGGGCATCCACGAACAGGGAGGTAAATAATCCCTTTGCTACAAACTATATGTCCTCCTGTCCATAAATAACAGGAGTTGAATGCAAGAGTTAACCTCCCACAGACAAGTTATTAACACGACTAGAGCTAAGAATAGAATCACCTTCTTTTCCCTCACCACCGCCCCCTTATTGGGCGAGGAAAAGTTCAATCCTGCTCAGGTATGTAAAACACAAATACAAGGCACACAATCGTATGTTAAATGAGTCGCCCAGGCCTACACAAGCATCGTAATTAAGGTGGAATGGAGGGCAATAAAAAATAAAACATCTTCCGCCAGGTGTAATTCTCCTCGACATTTTTATGTTTTCTGTCGATGGGGTATGGAAATGGAACGTGGCGCGGATGTGGTTTGTCTTTATCACTGTTGGAGGCAGAGAGAGTGTTTTACGTGTGTATGTATGTTTGTGTAGTGTAGTGTTAGGTTTAACATAGAGGTGTGGAGGCGTAATGTGTGAGTATGAAGGGTGTGGGAGGTCAGGTCGAGTCAGTGTGCTGTGAGTTGTGTGTCGCACTGGGAGATAATTTACGCTCACTGATGCGTGATACCAACACCAGAACAGAGACCGGAGGATTCCAGGGCTTTATCTGGTAACCATAGCAACCACTGCCACCTCTTTGGCAGGACATGCCCTCGACGCTCTGACCCACCACAGAGATTAGTCTACACTGCATTTAGCTGGGAAACACTGTGATACACTTTACTGTAAGACACACCACCTCTAATATTTGCATGAGGAAGTGCATCTGACACAAGACCAGCACACTAGCATTTTCCTTTTTTTTTTCTTCTTTTTTCTTCATTACACTGCTACCTGTTTAATTAGGCCAGTGGTGGTATGTAACTAAGTACATTTACTCAAGTACTGTACTTAAGTACAATTTTGAGCTAATTGTACTTTAGTATTTTCACATATGTAACTTCATACTTCTATTTCTCTACATTTTAGGGGCAATTATTGTACTTTTTATTCCACCACATTTGACTGACAGCTTTAGTTATTAATTACTTTTCAGGTCAAGATTTAACATTGAAAATTGCAATCAGTTAAATACCACCCGTATATTAGGGAGTAAAAATGAGTGCTAACTGGACAGCAGTAAAATGCTGCTTACATAAATGCATCAAAATATTATACTATTTTAGAATATTTATTCAATTTTAGATTATATATAAAACACCTGTGCAGGTTCTGTTAGGATTGCACCTGGTTTTTCCCTCCCCCCCTCCTTTCTGTGTGAGCAGGTGAGGCAGGCTGCTGCAATCATCTCCACACCTGCAATCATTCAGCAATCAGGTGGAGTATTTGAGGCCGGCTCTTCTCTGCAGTCTTCCCCACTTTGTTTGTCACCCTTCGTATGTTCACATCCCCAGAACTTTAGCTGCTGATGTTGTCTGTGCCCACTGTAGTCTAGCCTCAAGCTGCGTCCTCCTAAACCTGCTCAGCTCCACTGCTCTGCCCCACTCCGCTGACACTCTATCCTGGATCTTCCCCCCTGTCTTGGTTAGCTCTGGTTCTGCTAGCGAGTTCAACCAGTCCTTGTGGTTCAGCAGCTTTGTTGCTGCTTTCTGTGCAGGAGACCCAGATTCAATACCCATCCCCCTGGACAATCAGTATTATTCACTCTATTGGAGTAATACACTCTTTGTTTGAACTGAGCTCTGTGTTGTCAGCATTATTGAGTCCACCTGTCGTTCTTTATCATAACAGGGGCAATGTTCATAATAAGTACGTTTACATTTTGATGCTGATACTTTTGTACTTTTACTGAAGTAAGCTTTGAATGCAGGACTTTTACTTGGAGTGGAGTACTTTCACAGTGTGATATTAGTGCTTCTATTTAAGTAAGGGATGTGGATACTTCTTCCACCACTGAATTATTGATATTAATAAAATAGAATTTTATTTCTTCTGAATTTTATTTTATTTGGGAGGTGCCTTTCAGAGTGTTCAGAATGTGGATTCCTACAATAAGTTAATCAAATTCAGAAACTTAAATCAGCCATAGTGAAAACAAATGTGCATTAAATTAAGGTTTAGAAAAAGATCTATACTTCTTCAATACCACATTTTGAATGATCTCCACACCCGACATTATCAAAAGTAACGGAGCTAGAAAAAGAAAAAAACAAACAGATGAAACAACAGGGAAGATAAATCAGCTGTGTTTGTATGTGTTCAGTGACATTTTCTACACCCGCAATGTGTGCATGTTGTTAAAAAACAATCATGACACAGTACAGTGTGGTATGATATTGCCAGGCTCAGTATATTATTCTCATTACAGTGGTGTTTAAGATG
>CAFUXE010000617.1:500963-514966 GCA_903364295.1 Serranus cabrilla
TACTTTCACAGTGTGATATTAGTGCTTCTACTTAAGTAAGGGATGTGGATACTTCTTCCACCACTGAATTATTGATATTAATGAAATAGAATTTTATTTCTTCTGAATTTTATTTTATTTGGGAGGTGCCTTTCAGAGTGTTCAGAATGTGGATTCCTACAATAAGTTAATCAGATTCAGAAACTTAAATCAGCCATAGTGAAAACAAATATAAGTGCATTAAATTAAGGTTTAAAAAAAAGATCTATACTTCTTCAATACCACATTTTGAATGATCTCCACACCCGACATTATCAAAAGTAACGGAGCTAGAAAAAGAAAAAAACAAACAGATGAAACAACAGGGAAGATAAATCAGCTGTGTTTGTATGTGTTCAGTGACATTTTCTACACCCGCAATGTGTGCATGTTGTTAAAAAACAATCATGACACAGTACAGTGTGGTATGATATTGCCAGGCTCAGTATATTATTCTCATTACAGTGGTGTTTAAGATGTCAGCTTACTGCATTGAATCAGTTACTTCATGTGCTTTGAAGAAGGATACACATAATTGAATTAACCTGCACCAACCTGCGTCATGGCTGACGCTTGATAAATGGCACAAATAATTTATTCTTATTATTTTATTTATAACCTTTAACTCTGAACACACTTAAGCCCCCCCAACATTACAGTGCTATAGGACCCTGCAGTCTTTATCTGCCTCTAACGAATTATCACTTTCTCTGACCTCAGTCTCCCTCACGACCTCCTATCACCTCAGCCACCTTCTCACATTAACCTAAATCTTATCTCCTCACACACACACAATCTGACAGACTCTGTATCAATCAGGTGATTGATAACCTAGCTAACACATGATTATGCGAGTGAGCCCATGAGCTAATACGCATCCGTCTTATTTCTCTTTTGATAGCACAATAGCAAGAAACAGAGCGCACCGCCTCACAACGCCATTTGGTCCTGGTTAGGATCCGTTTGTACAATATCATGCTTCCCAAACATCCTGCAGCCAAAGGGAGGAGTCTCAATCAGTGTTTGGAACTCGTTAAGTCCCTTAACTGAGCATGTCGCCGACCGCATTAGCACCACATTTCTGAGGGGCAAGTGTGTGTTGTGTGTGCAATGTGTTCTGGTCCCCTCTAAGATCTACGCGTCACGCTCCAACGCGCTTTGACACACTCTGGTCTGCTTTGGATGTGGAGCGAAACCAAACAAGGTGTGGTCTGGCTCTGGCTTTGTCTGTTTAGTGTTCAGAAGTTGGTCCAAACAGTATTGAGGACACTGCAGACGACAAAACAACCTACCGATGACAGCTCTATGATGACACCAGACCAAGCTGGAGTTATGGAACAACTTCAGGGAAAAAATTTTCCTCTTTAACAAACAGTATCCCGTTTAAATCCAGCCTTTGCAATATGAATCTAATAATAAGAATCTCTGTCTCTGCCGTATCACCCGGCTGTGTAAGGGTTAATATTCAGTTGGTCAGAGCTCACCTGATCTTTTCTCAGATATCGACTCCCCATCCTCCATAATGGCCCTCTACATCATGAAAATGGCTTGATCTCTTCAGTTATGACACACTGAGTGGGGATTCATTAACACTTGATGCTGATATTATTAAATCCTATTATTGCAGCGGCTGCAAATGGTGTCTCCTATGCAGTACTGGACTGAAATCATGAGTAGGCAGTAATTTGTGCCAGTGAGTCTGGATGCATGTAAATACATTTTAAATATGAGATGACCTTCATTATATATCCAATATGGGAAGTAAAAATAACACCAAAAAAAAGGCTCTGAAGCTTTTAGTGTTTTCAGATGAGGCTTATTAGTCTCCAAAGGCAAACACTGGCCACAGTGCTAATTTGGAGATCTATCCAGAGAGTCCCTCTGGCCTTTGATGAGTCCCCATGTCTATAAGTTCTGCTTGGAGACAGGAAGCTCCCCGTGGTGGCAGGCGAGCAGGCTGGGGGCTGGGAGCTTGTGCAGACGGAGAGGACCGCAGCGTCAAGGGGATACATGCTCCTTTAACCTGTTATTGTGAACTCCCAGCAGCCCTGGCCGATAATTGCCACCTGTCTCTGGGGAAACACAGCCAAAGCCAGGCAGAGGGACGGCCATTTTGTGTCTGCCGCTGCTCCACGCCCTACGCAGCCCTGGTCCTAATCCTGCCCTTAACCCTGGCGGCTAATGTGTTTTCAATTTAGGATGATCCCCCAATACAGGCACGGCCCTAATCAACAACAGTTTGTACTGTAACCCTATCTGCCCCTGCAAGGGCAGCGTCAGCCTGACCGGGCGCCTGCAAACCTGGTGTGTCCAGCACAGGAACAGCGTTGTGTGTGTATGTGTATGGATGATATCATGTTTATATGTGAGGTCATGGGATGTGTTCCTGTTACTTGGCTGTTTGTTTCAACAGCATCACAAGATGTGCAGGACAAACATATAAACACACATGAAATGCAATGCAAAGTCAATGCTCCATTTTCTAACCAGTTTTTGGGGGATTACAAAATGTGAAAACATTCTGATTTCATCAGTTTTGTGATATAAAAAGCTTTAATGGCTGTGCTTTTTTAATTTCAGGTAATGTTTTAATACAGTGGAAAATGCACTTTGCATGTTTTTTGTGTAATTCCTAACTGTTCCCCTAATTTTGCAAAGGAACTTGCATTTCCATCCTTAAAAAGCCACTGGGTCAATCTCTGTCAGGTTTAGAAATTAGCCTTATATCTTAAAGGGATAGTTCAAATATTTGAACTGGGGTTGTATGAGGTACTACCAATAGTGTTTTACCTACAGTAGATGGCGGTCGGCAATGCAGAGCTCAATGGTTGCAGGGTTGCCGGTCATTTTAAAATTTGCAACCATAACATTTACAACTTAGGGACATTTAAATATGTACCCCAAAATAAATCAGTTAAAATGGCTAAATACCTCACACAACCCCACTTTAAAAAATCAATTTAAAGTATTCCTTTAGATTCTGCTGCCACTCCAGTGAGGGCTGAATCAAAAGTTAGGCATGGAAGGGCAGGTGTGAATGTTTGTTGTGTAGGGCCTCCTGGCCTCTGCATCCACGAGTAGAACCCTGCCCCAAAATTAGAGTGAGGCCTCTAATGTCTCCCTGGGAGAAAAAGAGGCCTGGCTTTCGTCCAAGTCAGCACCTTTGGAAGTGCAGTCGTGTTACCACCACTAAATCAACATGTCAGCGCCCGGCCCAGTGAACTTCTTCACCCAGACTCCACCGCTTACAGCTACCCCACACACCTAATGAATTGGTGTGAATGCCCATCTGTCTGCTACAATGAAAAGGAGAAAGGAGATATGAGGAGAAAAAAGTCCAGAAAAAATATATTTCTTTTTCAGCTGTTGCATAGACATTTGCACTCCGCCATGTGATTATCATCACTGGCACAGTAAAACTGCATTATTCTGCTGCTGTGGCAAAGCAGGTTAAAGGTATCCTCGCCATCAACCTTGGCCTCTGAGTCCAAAATGGAACTGTCCCAGTTTGGGGGGCAAGTTTGGAGACGGGCGCAGGCGAAGGGCCACAGAAAGCCGTGTGCTTACTCGGCAGTCTGTTTACATTCCTGAGGGTAATTTTAGCCCCTAGGGGGGGAACAGAGCAGGGGGGCCGACATGTCGTTGGGGCATGTCAGTGGTCGACGGGCCAGCCGGCGCAGTGGCGGCACCTGGACATGTGGGTGGTACATGAAAACACACACAGACCTCCAGCAGACAAATCGCTGGAACTGTTTTCTGTGTTTGTGTCAATCGATGATTTACCTAGTTTAGTTATAGGAAACACTAAAAGAGCAAACTAGCATCTTTTACATCATATCAATGGCAACTCTGTCTGTGACTGAACAACTCAACAGACACACAAGCTCCGAGGAGGCCCAGTGGAAAACCACAGATGTGAGGGTGTAGTCTGGCTAACAGGCCCACCGCGGAGCAGCATTAGCCTTTGGACAACACAGGATATCCCCAGTGTTTTCACTGATGATCTGGGGTGCAAATCTAATTTCATTGTAGTTTTTAAAAATTTGCTATAAAAACAAAAAAATAATCCTAGTTCAAGAATCGCTGAGGGCTTCTGTGCGCGTGTTGGGATTTGTCTTTTTATTACTCCCAGCCCAGAGTGTCCCTTCAAAGGGCAAGAAAGCAAAATGTCCATGTGTGTTTGCGCTACGGGTGTGTGTGTGTGGGTACACGTGTAAGAGAGAAGGAGGGAGAAAGAGAAAGGGAGGGAGAGACTCTGAGCTTATCGAAACTAATTAGGCGAGGGATGAGGATGGAAGTTAAATACTGGGCTACATGTAATGAAAGAAGCAGAGTGGGGGACATCTAGGGGTCAGGCCCACACCAAACAGTGGTCCTCAGGCAATCTGGTATTGATTTTCACTCGTTTGGGGATGAAGGTGGACAGGGGGGGAGGGAGCCATGGAGAGAAGGAGAGGGAGACGGAGGAGAGGCGGCAGTGCTAGAGTCTAAAGGTCTTGTGAGTTGTCAACTTGACAGTTTAACCCCTTTTGGAGGAGAACAAACAAACAGAGGGATCTCCTGGGCTGACAGCGTTGATCTGTCATAGCGACGACGCTGCAAAGCCCCACACAATGCCCACACAGGAGAGAAGAGGAAAGGGAGGGAGGGTGGGTTGATACAGATATGCAGAGGCACATTCCTTAAGCCCAAGAAGATAGGACTGTGCTCTGCTTAAGATCTGGCAACCCTGATCTATGAATAAATGAATAGAAGGAAAAAGTTAAATGAATGGACTTTATTTCCATTGAAACTACATAGTCTAAATATGAATAAAGTCTGTGCCTGATGTGTCTTATTGTTGGTGTTCGGTACTGTGGTAAATGACAGGATGCACTAGGGGTGCCAGGATTGAAATTCTAAATAGAAAAATGGTCGAATTGGAACATACAGCCTTAATGTGGCACGTTCCAGGAAAAGATGGCAGGTGTACACACCTGGTACCATGTTCTTTTAGAGTTTGAATATGTGAATGACAGTTTTCAGGGCATTAAACCAATCAACTGTTGATCTCTGTTGAATCAAGACTCCACAGTCTGGTAATGTCATAGCTGTCACTAAGTGAAAAAAAAAAAGTTTCAATCTAAAAAGAAGTTGAAATGTGACCTTCCAATCAGAATTCTGATTGAATCATGGATTTGGAGACTCCACTAGGATGCACACGTATGCAAAGGCAACCAAAGTGGGCCCATCAGTGACATTTTGGTCTTGTCAAAAACAAAAGGAGTATGGGTGACTGTCCACAACCACACAGACACACAGATGTCAGCGCTCCTCTCTTGTCACTCAATCTGTGAAGCCGTCACCCCAAGCACCGTCCCCTCTCATGTCCTTAAACACTTGAAGACCCCTTTCACTTTTCCCCTCAGACTGCCTCATCGCTTTGTCACATTGCCAAGGGGGACTCCATTAGTCTGGCCATGCACAGAACCCCCGAACTCTCACTTATACTTAACACACACACACCCAAACATACACACACACACAAAGGGAGGCTGATCCGGCTGTCCACATCAAATTAGAGTGGCCCCTATTGTCCCTATTACGGCCTGGGAATGCTCCGTCATGACGGATGCTACGGGGTCCCTCACTTGTCAGGAGTTGTCAGACAGATAGGGAGTCTGGATACACACAGCTGACAGGTAATCTTAATGTCTTCAATTAGCCCAATTAGGCCTGTCATAAACAATTCGATAAGTGCTCGACCAACACAAACAGATAGACGCACGCACAAGCACACACGGACGCACACACTTGCGCGCCGGGGTCTGCAGGGTATTAATGAGAAGGGTAATGGGTATATCAGCGGACGCTTGACTTGTCTTTTGTTTCAAGGAGGGGTGTGTCCCCATCCCTTGCTCTCAGCTGTGCACTGCTGGCTGCTACCTGGTCAGTTCAAATTGTACTATCTCCTTTCATTAGCGCATCGCTGGCTGAGAATCTGAAAGGCCGTGACAAAATTCATTTGAGACGAGTGGGAGCAGATTGCCTGAAGCAGGTGCTATAAGGGAGATAAAACAAAAAGCAGCACCTTTGAGAAGCTCTGTGTGTGCACGCTTACGTGTGTTTTCCATCCGTGTGTGTGTGAGAGAGGCTTTTCCCTGGTCTTCACATTCTGTTCTTTTCCCTGCTATGGTAAATGGGTAATGACACAAAAGTGCTTTTGAAAAAAAAGAAAGAAAGAACAGGGACCCGAGTGGAATCGGCCCAGCGCACACTTGGAGCGTTTACAAAGCTGTGGTGAAATCTAAATATTGTTTCTAGCGTGACTAAACAGGCCAACACCTTTCTGCGGAGAGGATGTGCGATAGCTAACATTGTTTGATTTGGTCTCTCCTTTATAATATCTTATCGCAGAACAACGGTGACACCCACACTACATCCCCTCCTTTTGTCCTCTAACCGTTTCTTTAAATTCATCTATTTGCATTCACTATCAATTTCTTTTCCTCCAGGTACGTGGGACACGTTTCAGAAACCGTGAAGCACAAGCTAATGTTTGAAACAGAGATTCCACAGTTTGCAAACACAAGACCTGAGCAGAGTTAGCATCAATATTTGAACAAGAACTTCACATCAACACTGCCTTGATGTTATGTACAGAGGCCCTGAAATACCCCATGTTAAGCAACAATGCTGACACTTTCAATGCAGCGCTCACACACGAGTCTCTGGGCATTCAGGGCAGTGCTGTACAAAGGCAAGGAGAAAAGAACAATCAACCCTGAAGATTTGAGTTAAAACTAAGGCAATATGCTGAATGGGGGAATCCCAAGGCACATTTTCATTCAAGGAGTCAAACTGGGACAAGAAGACAAACCAACTGCTATCAGCGAGATCCGTGATGGACATCTAACTCCACTTCTGATCTTTACCTCAAGTGACGGCTGGAATGCCATCTGAGGAAAAAAAAGGGAAAGAAAGAAAGAAAGAGAAAAGCCGTCACCGGGAAGTTGTAATAGGAAATTGCTCTTGGCAACTATTTGTTCAAGCACCAGATTTTTTTTTCATCTTTATGCCAACCCAGCGAGCCCCCATTGGAAAACAGGGCAGGTCCCCCTAATGAGTAATCTATTTCAAAGCAGTCGTGTCTGGGCATGACAGTTTACTGAGAGGCTTGAAGAACTGGTAATTACCAGTGTTACGGGGCAATTAATGCATATTACACTGCGGCACTCATGGCGGTGACTGTCAGCTCCCCAATAAAAATGAGTACTCTTCAGCTAAAGGGTGACATTAATTGGGCCCTTAATGACTATGCAGAGGAACCAAGCCAAATAGGAACAAAACAGGGGACTCGCTCTGACTCCAGCAGAGGGCTGGAAATTGGACTAAAAATGAGATTAATTGCTGTTTAGAAAAAAAAGAAGGGAAAAAATGTGGCGAGGGGAAGGGGGAGAAAGAGGTTGGAATTATAGGGTGCAGAGAGCAAGGGCTGCTCATACAAATGACAATTCAATTAATTATTTTATACTGTATTTTCTATACCTTTAGGAGCGCAGACAGGCCTAAGGCCTATTTCAAGGGCTTTGTCTCGATATGTTGCTCATTGCATAAACACGTTTCCAAAGCGCCCACGCACAGCGTCATGGTGCGTACGCTCAATATAATGCATACATCTGAAGCCTTCATGGAAGTGAAAAGAGGCTTTCCAACATAACACGAAGAAGGCATAGGCATATATATATATATATATATATATAGTTGTGATAAATGTAAATGAGATCAGGTAGTTCCATAATATGCAATACAGAAAATTCACATTAAGAAGAAAGTATTGAGAGTTTCTGGGTTACACACTTTCCTATGAAGCCTGAGGCCTTAAGTATGTCTTTCCACTTAAAACAGTCCATAAAAACATTAAGCAGAGCTTTCATTAAAAGTAAATCTGCCAAATTGCAGCCCTTCCACCCCCAGGAATGTTTGTTTAGAGGAAGATCAAGGATGTGGTGAAGACATGAAGTAATTCTGATTAATGTTGCTAAAGCTAGGCACGTACTGAACACCACCTGAATATGCAAGCCCCAAATCATAAAAATATCAGCATGCAAAACATGCCGTCATTTGCATACATTTTTGATTCTGGATTTCCTTGCTATTTAAATATGCAGTTAGAAATAGTCCAGCACTGCCTCTTGCGCTGTCACGCTGCACACTCACACTGTCATTGGTCCTGATAGAACTCTTCCGCTTCAAAGGGAGCTTTGCAATGGAGAAGAGAATGAGCAAATATTTGAATTGCAAAAACACATCATCTAGCGAGGGGGAGAAAATTCAAGACAACTTTTAGAGTTAAAGACACCCCAACCCCCAGCAAGCTCACCCGCTGCACACAGCACAAAAAAAGTCAACATATTCATAGCGTAAGCACTCTCCTCGCTAATTTACCATATCCAAATTTGCGTAATGGGATATGACACATTTTAGAGGGGATTGCGGAAATAAACTTTAATTTGAGGAGAGAACCATAAAATGTTTAAGCTGCCCCTGTATTTAACTGAAATCCACCACACAAATCCAGGTTCTCAGACAACCTGACATGGATTTGATTATAGACTGAAGTGTAATTAGCTACTTAAGTTATCCTCTGGTAGGCTGGAGTGAGCAGTATCACCACTGTAGCTATTTCAGCATAACTAAAGAGACCTTTACTGTAGGAATACCTTTCCCCTCAGGATTCGGCAAAGACATTTACATGCAATCACTCCTGGAGAATCTCTGACAGCTTCCAACTTTTGCAGAAGTTAAAGTGAAAAAAAGTGCAATAAATAATCCTCATGACAAATCAATAATATGACTCATAGCATATTTGAAAGCACGAGCTCCCCCAATCTGAAGCCAGGATAAACAGAACGTTTAAGCCAAAAGTTACAAGTCTAGCCACGAAGGCCACGAACAACATTAAGAGCAATAAATACCCATCTTCAGACATCTGAAAAATTACCCCTGCAAAGAGGGAAAACTGTGTTTATGATTGTAAATTTATTTACCACAGGCTGAGAACTACCTTGAATTTTAAATCGGGGGGAAAATGTGAGCGTCTCAAACACATACTCAGAAAACATCTAGGACACATGGAGAATTACTGTGAGTGGCAAAATAAACAGTGGAAAGACAGGCAATCAGCTACCGGTGGAAAACAAATTCAAGGCTACATTTTTTCACCAGCATCCAAAGCTTTAAATGTAAGACAAATAGTTTGTGGATTCCACATAATAATTAGAGGATCAAATTAAGTTAACACTGTTACCGTAATTCTAAATTATATCAAAACATATTCCTTAAATATGAGTCAGCCTGTAATAAGAGTCTTAAGAGGATAAATTCTTGTCATCTCTGAACAAGCTCCTCAACACACCGTCCACATCTCACCTCCCAGCAGTCCAACCCTCCTGTGGCCTCTCTCTCATTGTGACTTGCCTACGTGTAGACAACTTGGAGACAGGTCAGCGAAGAAATCAAACCCGAATGATGGATAGCTTTACTGCACAATGACCTCTGTCACTAAGTTCTTGCCCTAAATCAATGCTGGCGATAAGGGCCCTGCGCCAGCGCTCACCTTGGTATGTTCACCAGCAGACCTTATCTATGGCAGGAGGAAGTATGAGTAATAACTAAAGACAAGCCACGACAAAACCACTAACCCCACCTTGTCAAACATAATTTACAATGTATATTCCTCTGCGCCCCCCCTGCCGCTGTTAAAACAGTAATTATGAGAACCAAAGAGATTTGGGACTGTGTGTGTTTGAAAGATTAACCTGCTGTAGGATGGTGGGAGAGCTGTGCACATATCTCTGGTCAAAGTGAGGTTCATATCAGGGCTGGCAATGCATCTTCTTAATTCAGATATATATTTACATTGCAAAAAAAACAAAACAAAATAAGACTACTCTCTCCCAATATTTATATATTAAATATTTGACTGTGAAAAATAAATCACAAATAAGATGAGAATTGCTTGCTAGGGCACGCTGCAATCCCTCAAGGGCATACTATAAAGCCAGGATGATAGCGGACATAAGCTCCAGAAATGGACGACTGGCTAGTTAGCTAACATGCTATTCCACCATGGTGTCACGCTGCACTGGTTACAGAAAATGAGCCAAACCAACTCCTCTGGTGTTAGCAATGTGCTTTCCTAAGTGTGTGGATGAAGCTAGGTTGATAAATTTGACTTATTTAGTGGCTAGTTAGTTGGCTATAGCGAGCAAGCTTGTTAGGTTGGTTCAGTTCACACTTTAGCACCACAGTGCAGAAAAAATGGCCTTTAAATCAAGTTTTACAGTATAGGACATTATTTTATTTGTTTATTTTGCTATGTGTAGGAATGTAGAACTTATTTAGACATATTTAAGTTGTAAAAAAAAATACTGATTAAATCGAAGTTGTTTCTTGTTTTGGTTTGCCCTCTAATGAACATAATGTCCAAAAACAGATATTTACTTATGTTGAAGGTTTTTAGAAGGGATATATAAACATACATTTTGACACCCCTAGTTTATATTTTAAGGTAAATGGGAGTTGGATCTTAGGCATATGACTGAAATACTCTGCTTATCATACACTGGTATGCACATACATATTCATCTATAAAAATATGAATAAGAATACATTTCAGCACTGTCTTGCATGTGTGGAGCGGCCAAACTTCCAGTGATGCAGCAGAGAAGAGGTTGGAGGTTGAAGTTGAAAGGAGGGCTGACAGGAAGTAGAAGCAAAGACTTTATGAAGATTACAGCATTGGGAACTCTTGGACCTTTAAGTAGTTTTTCATTTGAATGTGTGTGTGACAAAGTGTGTGTGTGACATAGAGAAAGACGCAGAGAGCGGAGCGAGAGAGCGAGCATGCTTCCAGGCAGTCGCATCAAAGAGGAGAGAAAGACCAAACATGACATGAAACGTTGCAATTAGCTGACCCCTTTCTCCTAGAGTCACAGTTTGAAAAGCCCTGCCTTTAAAACCCTGATTAAAATATGTTTGCTTTCTCATTCAAAATGACATTTGACAAGGTTAGTAATATTTCAACTAACTGCAAAAACATTCTTGTGGACGTAATCCTTTTTTTCCATCACTTTTCGGGGGGTGCAGGTAACCTCGGAGTGAGTTTCCCATGAACTCAGCAGTACAATTTGAAAACAAAACGGCTGCGGGAGAAAAAAAAAGGAAGAGTAGTTCAAAGTTTTACTGAAGCGTGTTTTGTTTCACCCGGGCAGCTGAAGCTAAATGTTTTGCGATCATTATTCAGAGAATTTATCCCCTTTCTAATTCAAACCACAGTGAATTTTTAAAACAGAGCCAGTAGTCTGTTTCTCTAACCACGAGTTCCATCCTTAGCAGGACTCAGGGGGGCTGAGGACTGTCAGCAGCTCAGGGGATAGAGTTCCTCAAACTGTTAAACCCCCTCATCACCAAATTAGGAGATGTGTAGTGTGTAGGCCAACGGCCTCAAACGGAAAAGTGATATAAAAAGTAAAGTAAGATGTAATTTAATGGTGCACGACAGTGTATGTACGTGATATTTTTTGCAGTCAAAAACTTTGTTTTTAAATTGAAATTGAGCCCAAGGCTTCAAAGAGTCAGCAAAGTTAAATAAACAAAATGTAAATGGTGTCTGGGACAGTCTTTGTCAGTTTGCAGTCCTGACAAAACACGCTGAAGATAAGCCATGAATAAGGGGAAAGGATCAGAACTGGTCAGGCCAAAACTCTGTCTAAAGTTAATAGTTTTCACATCCATTCCAGTGGCAGGAGAAGAGAATGTGAAGTGTCGGGCCGGACAGTGAGCCAGGCCAGGCTTAACTGCAGCTGTGCTCAAATTGAAGTGGCACTTTCTATCAGAGGCCTTTCGCCAGACAGCTCTATTCTGCCCTTTCACTTGTAACCTCCATGACACACAGACGCCCATTACAAAAAATAAGAGTGGTCATTTTAAAGCACACAGCCGTCATCGAAGAGACAGATTCCGGGTTTAACATGGGGGGGAAGATTCATGGTGCGAACGTGCCAGCTGATGGAGATATCACTCAAAATGAGAAATAGATTTCTCCGACATATCCGTGGCGGCCGTTCAAAGGGGGCGTCTCAAAGCCCCAAACTCTGCGCGGAGTTTATATTTCACTTGTTCAGAAATGTATGCCGCTGTTATCTCGCATCAGTCCAAAAAGGAAAAGGATTGGGTATCGGCTGTTTCAACTTCCCGCCTATGATGAAACGTTACATCGACAGCAGACGGAGTTGGAATTTGGATCATATCGTTACCCTGTTAACTCCTTAAGCCCTTGTCACAAAGGTTTGGTTTATGATGCTCATTTAAAATAAATAATAGAGGAAAAAACACATATTAGCATTATTAACATGAGAGTGGAAAGAATACATTAACAGTCATGTTGAGTGCACATTTATTCTAAGTTTTAACAGGGTTCAGTGGCCAAATGTAGTTTTTTCCCCATCATTTATAGACCTGACAGAGCTTGCGGAGACAAATCTGTTGACCTGATAGATCTTGTACATTAAGCCTCAGAATTGATGAGCAAAATCAGAAGGTCAGCACTTGGACACAGGCTCCTCATGTGTCTTTGATTACACACTCCCACTAAGGGATAGGCGGGCAGAGATGTTTAAGCTATCAGGCAATCAGACCGCCGCGAGACGTGAAACTCAAACCAGAGACGGGAGAGTGAGAGGGCTGCCTGGGAACAAAGATGGTGGGGGATGAGGGTACTGACGAAGCTCTTTAACAAATGCCAGGCCGGTGAGGAAAGGACTCAGATGTGCTTGTATCTCTTTCAGTGTTCCTGGCAACAAAGCGGTGAAGTGAATTAATACTGAAATATAAAGCAAAGGTTCACAAAAACAAATACCTCTTCATCTGGTATTTAAATTCGGTTACTTACGGTACATCAATCAAAATGACTGCCATGAGGCACAATCAGATATAGGTCTTACATAGCGCAACAAACAATTCAAACCATATATCAACGTTATTTTGAGAGATGGATGAGGTCAAATGGTGAATGGAAAAAAATGTCAAATCCCTACTTAACTAATATTGAATGATGGGTGCAAAATTAAGAACAGCATTGCTGCTTTTGACGTCATTTATTGTGGAACGGATACAGAGGCTGATTGGTGATGCTGGCTTTTACAGATTTGTTTTAAAAAAATTCCATTGTTCTCTAAAATAATGTTGTTTTATTCACTACATTCTCCTAGAAGAGTTCAGTAAAAATGAGGAGAATCTTGCCATCTTGGCTTTGTTTATACCCGTAGGTCTAAATCAGGAAATCTGCAGTGAATACACACAAAGATCAAACTGAGCCAGGATAGAACTCAATGCTGGAAACTATACTATCAAAAATGCACAAAAGTGTATGCACATGTATGTGTTCAGCTATCTTTTATATGGGATTACATTTCTGCTGGTAATATATTTGTTCCACGTCACCATTGTTTACACAGAAATGTAATCAGTACTTGTTGGGAATTACAACACCAGGAAAAGATTTAAATGTACAAAGAGGATAAACACGAATGTGAAATCAATGGGAAAAGAAAGAAAATAAGCATGAGTGGTAAGAAAAAAAAACAAGGTTATGTGAGGGACAGTGGGCCTATAAAAAGAAGCCCACTGTCTAGATTATCTATAAGGAACCACTTATCACAAGCGACCAGCTCCACACAGTGACTGATGGGCCTCCACGGACCACGAGTACCAGCACATTATCTGGTACACACAGAGCTGCTCTTTAAACACAAAGGCAGAAATATGAAGCATTGTTTCCTTAGCTGTCATTTGGTAAAAAATATTATATTTATTTTTGGTCTAAAATAGAAAGAGTGTTTACTGTTTTTGTGCTCAGAAAAACACAAGACAATGCTGACGGATATATAAATTACATCCGAGATAAAGTGGCTGAATGAAACCCTTTAATTTGTAGCTTGTAA
>CAFUXE010000617.1:515323-540877 GCA_903364295.1 Serranus cabrilla
GTTGGGCAGTGTGAAGATGCTTTGCAAGCAGCTGTGTATGTGCATGAAATGAAATACTTGAACCAAAGGTCCTCAAAGCATGAAATATTTGTGTTGTAGCTGTATGTCAACAGAGCTTAAATGTTTATAAAATCCTCCTAAATCACCCTCAGCCTTTATGTAGGATTCAGCAGAATATTTTGCAACATACAAGAGCACACTTCTGTATGATAAAACACATTATGAAAATGATCTTCCTATTTCCCCTTTTATCTCTCTGTAACTTTCAGATGTGAAGAAATCCAGCAGCATTAAGGCCTGTGTGTGATGCACAGCGTGCACCATGTATTCTCTACAAAGTCTATTTGTCGAGGCTATTTCCGTGTCAAGAAAATATCACTGCAAGTTGTACGTCACATTTAATGTAATCTGGGCCTGAACGTCTTTTAGGGGCCGGCAGCCATTGAAATTCTCCTGTTAGATTGAGTTTTAAAAAAGACCCATTCTAATCCTTGCCCACCACTCTCTGGGCTTTTGACAAATGCCGCTGACTTTTTCCTGGAATGAAACCCAGGAGGTCACTATAGAGGAAAAAGAAGACGGGAGGAAAGGCAGCGAGACTGAGAAAAGAGTAAATGAGGGTGTGTGTGTGTGTGGAGTGGGGGGGCGTGTGTCTCTGTAAGTCTGATGACATACATCGTGAAAGCTGACAAAAAATGTACGTTAATCTTTTAAAAAGTTCCATGGAAAAACAGGAATTCATGGAGTAGACATGCTCGCACCTCATTTCACTCGAGGCTCTCTTCTCCATCTCACAGTGTCACAGGCAAGCAGAAAGACAGGAGGAGGGATATGTATCGCTGGGGTGCCGCTTTCGGTCCCGCTCCTCGTTTATACACACAGCGGCCGTGTCAAAGCTGCTCTCACACTCAATGGTAAATGACAAATTTGGATAATGCACACATACAACCCTACAAAAATAAATAGGAGACATGGAGGCTTAACCAGAGCTAAATCCTGGGGCTGCTGGAGACCTGAGAGTGCGGATTACACCCCAGACGCCTTAAACAATGCACCCAAATGTGCATCCTTAAAAGCATGAAATCCTTGAAGCATCAGAGCCGACTTGTCATTTGCCATTAATATTCCAAGTTGCTTGTGCTTTGGGGGCCGGCATTGCACTTCTGTGTGCCGATGTGCCCTAAAACAAACACTTGCAAAGCCCTAAAGGAACCACCATTGTGGATAGCTATTTTTCTAGCTGTGGAATATTCTACGAGAGGATGTCATAACAAAGGAAACAATAAAAGAGGCCACGTTCCTGCACTGCATGGGGTATCCATAACTATAAATAGGAGGCAGGCGATGTCAGAGGCGCCTGCGCTTTACCAGGAAAACTGATATTTGTGCTTTCAAAAGAAAAACATGAGATTAAGCTCCGACTAGAATTTTCCATGCACATTCAGTGAATATAATAGAAAATTTAATAAATAGAAAAGTCTACAACCTTAAATCCAGGTAACCCTGAAAAGCCACCTTATTAAATCACAATAAAAAAGGCTTATAAGAAATAAACAAACTGCTGGTAAAGGGTGTAGATTTAAACTGCAAAGTGCTCCTCCCCCAGAAAATTCTCTGCATTCTGGTGAGATTTTATGCACCAATTTATAGTCTTGATTGTTTAAATTCAGCCAGGAGACAATTAAAAACATAATAACATAAATTAATATAATATAATACAATGAGGCTCTCAAGCATTCGGTGTTGCTGTTTAATCTACAGTAGATCATCTTATTTATTGTTTTACTCTTCTGTCCTCTTTTTACAACTTTTGGGAAGTAACCTTTTGAAATGTGCATGTGGCACCAATTCATGTCAATGCTACATTCATTCATCATTCTTTTTATTAATTTGGAAACTCCTGAACTTAAATAGCTCATATATGTTTCTGCAAGATTTCTGCTCAAGTTCAAAACGTTCATCAAAACATAATCCACATATCTGTGAAAATATTTTCAGAAGAAAAGCTGTAATGTTACGAGAATAATGTCATAATAATTCAAGAAAGAATCTCCCCGCCCTATAGTCTGCTGTGCATTAAGTCATTCAGACTGTCTGAAAGACACAGAGCCCCATGTGGGACTATCACCGGATGACAAAACGTTTAAAAGCTGCGTGCTGCTCTTCATCCGAGTTGGAAAACTTACTGAAAAACACACTGATTAACCATTGTGTGTCTTACTGACCACACAAATGAGAACTTCACAGAAGGCAAATTACCTACGACACAGAGCCTGGATTGTGTTGTGGTTTAGTCTTGTGCTCTCTGCTCTGACTAAGCGCACTGTGCTGTTCCTGATTCATCCAAACACACTCCACAGTAATCATATCACTGCATGTGAAGGAGGGTGGGAACAAAGTGAAAAAACACCAGTAGAAAATATTTTTCACCCAGTGGGAATATGGGGAGTTAACCCTCATAGATGATAGAAATAATATTAGTTTTGAACCTATATGCAACTAATACAAAATTGCAGTAAAGCAGCTTTTCACATATAAGGTCAGTATGATTCTGGTGAATATCAGTTATGCTTTAAAGGCCACTATTACAATGGAGATCTCTCCATTTTCCCCTTTTCTTTGTTGTGCACATCGCTGACAGGAAGGTGAGGTAAAGTGTGGCAGGTCTTGGAGGTGTCACACTGTCACCCCAGAAGCGCCAGTACCTGTCCTCAGGGATGGCCCTGTAATGTCCAGCCTCATTGGATCAGCAGCCACGGCCTGTGGGCGCCCTCTCTCAGGTGACATCCCCTATCTGCTCTGGCTCTATGATGGCTCTGCTGCGACTGCCGCTTATATTACTCTTATGTTACTATTGCATTCAAATGTACTGTATGCACATGCATGCATTTCTAAATCAAGAAAAGTGCCTTTATTTTAATTTATCAAGTCATATTTATGTTTAAAAGCAAACTGTGTGCACATCTAAGGATCTAGGCACACAGTAAAACCTTGTTTTAAAGATAGCAGAATTCAATCAGGGCTTTCTGCAACACATTTTGCCATTAATTTAGCATTCCTGTCGCTACTGCTTTGGAAAGTTCAACAAAAAAATGATGGACATGTCCATTAAAAAAAGACGGCAATGTACAATATCTTGAATCAAAAAATTAATTTGATGTCGCAAATGGATTGACGGTTCTGAGAATATAACAGAATTACCATGCAATTTCAGCTGTAACATCTACGGCATACAGTTCCGGATATAATTGGAAAAAGTTCAAAAAGAACTCAAGATGTCTAATTGCAGCTGTGTCAACTAATATAAAACATCACATAAATCAGATTTTTGTCTATTCATTAGCCAGTGTGTCAGTGAGCAGATTAGTGATGTTGTAGGAACAGCCTGGTGAGAGTCTTCAGAATTATGACTTCCTCATTAATTGTAGTTTTGCTTCCATTGTGTGTGTCAAAGAAAATGTTGCAACAAAGGACAAGCTCTAATCTCATTTGCGCAAAACACATTTGAATGGAGATCGATATGCACTTTTGGAGCATGAGAATTTTCTGCTTGTAATTATCGGAGGACATAAATTATCCGACATTACAACAGCACGACTTTCCAAATGACTCAAACAAAAGAGCCAGATGAAACACAATGCGTGCGCTCGCATTCAAGTCTCAACAAATTTCCAAGTGGTCAAGCCAGATGATGTATAATGGCAAACCCAAAAGTCTTAACCCCCATTTCATATGAGGGAGAAATGAGGCATACTGTCCCATTATATTGCTATAAATCATTTTTCGTGGACGGCTGACAGCTTTTTATCAGATCTAACCTTTTCAAGCCTCCATTAAGAGTGCTAACATTTTCAACTCTGACACATTTTGCAGTTTACGAATCTCACAGCTGATTTACTTTGGGAGGGGGGCATGCTGGCGTCCATGCTCATTTCCACACAGGCTGTCCATTGTGTTGGCTTGGGTGGAATGGGGGAGGGAAGAGAGGAAGGAGAGGAGAGAAGTATTGGCTATGAATGTATTTATTTAACTCTATATTTACCCTTTTAATCTGCTCTACTACAGTACAAAGTAATGTTGCTGAAAGCTATTTTGTGGGAGACAGTATATTCTTATTTACTCTATTGATTATTTCATGGTACAAAACTGCAGCATGGAGGGCAATTATGGGCCACAGAGATCCCTCATAATCTGACAAATTAATAATGAGTGCACTCTCAGAGAAGAGACTCTGTGAAACTATGAAACAAGCGAAGATTAGATAAATAACAATATAAATTACAAACATTACAAACATTTAAGAGGAACCCTTGCAGCTATTTTGTCAGATGTTTGCTTTGGGAATATTACATTTTTTATTTATTAATTTTTTTGTACCAGTTGTGATCATGCTATCCTGACAATGAGGACCAATCATTCATCTATAGATCCATCTATTTATCCACCCATCAAGTATCATAACTTATCCGGTGTTTGTTGGCCTCCATTCCAGATAACAGCTTTTTACAAAGGACCACAGACTGACCCACAACATATTTCATAATAATAATCTTTAAGATTTTCATTTTAATAAAAGTCTGTTAAGTCGCTATCTATCGTCAAATGAGGTAACACATTGATGATAAAGCCTATATCCCACTCATGAAATCCCATGCATTTGCCGTATAATGAACTTGGTGTCTGTGGCGACATTCTCTGGAAAAATCACAATGAACCCACACGTTTTCCGATCTCTGCTAACATTACGAGTCAACTGTTTCACGAACAAACAAGGAAAAGCGCAACTACAGACTGCTAAGAGGACACTGGTTACATCTCTGGGAAGTGGGATTCAAAACCTTCAACTGCTGTTTTTCAAGAAGAAAAGAAACAGAGATCCTTGAGATTTCAACTTTAAAAAAAAAGGCTACTGGCAAAAAAACGTCCTGGTTAGGAGTTATAAAACACAGTATAAAAAGTAAATAAATATCGGTAAATGCCGGAAGTGAAGTAGCTATGAGGGTGAAATGAGCCATGGAAGCTATGTAAAAAAACTGATGATGATTCACAAACTGTGAGTCATGAACAAGAACAGTCTCTTAAGTAACTAAATCTCAGTGGGACTTATTTAATAATCAAAATTTGCAACAAAAAAAACTACAAAAAAAAACAAAACAAATCTGTATTTTGACATAAATCATAATTTCGGAATCAATCACATCAAGTGCACAAATATTTAGGTCTCGGATATTTGTTATAACATGAATGTATTTGGGATTAAGTACATAATAAGCTAAACTAATCAGATAAATACAAGGGCAGAAGTCCATTTGCTGCTCAGAGAGTTTAGAGAGAGATGGAAGGAACTTTGCCAACCATAATTGATTTAAGCACACCATAATCAAGGAGGGGCAGTTAAGGTGGCACCACACGAGGGTCCATATTTCATTACATGCTGTGTTTAACCTTACCCACTTCTCCTAAAACACACAAGAGGCTCATTATGTGTTTAATATTCACCAGCAGGTGAATAATTTTTATGCAACTCTGATAGTTGGGTGAGATGGATAACTCAATTATCTGAACATCCGTCAGAGCAGAGGGCTCGCTGGCTCTGGAACGCCACCAGCTAAGATTGATGGCTGGAAGACACCAATAGCTGCTGCTCTGCCATCTCATCCAGGCACTGGGCCTGAACACGCCGTTTGATTCTGCAAGAAGACCGTTTTTCTCTCCATTTTTTCCCCCTTTTTTATCTTTTTTCTTGGGAGCATTGTAGGTGAAGCGTCATTACCCCTCACTCCACTGAAGAGGGGTTCATTATGGGGTTAGTGTGTTGGCAAGACTATTGTTTGGATGATAAATGCAGTTGGTGAGGGCTTTGGAGGGAAAATTAGTTATGTTTTTTCTTTCCCGTCTACAAAAACATGTCCCCATAGCTCACTCTGCAATGCTTGAGGGCAAACCAAGAACAATTAACACAAGCAATGGGTGAAGCAGCTCAGTTAAAGCAAAGAGGGAATTCATGAAAAATAAGCAAATCACTGGAAATGTCAATCAGGGGCGATGAAGTAATTACAAACACTGCAGTGCGATTCCAAGGGCAGTCAAAAAGAAAAAAGAGGGGTTCAGATTCAAGCACTGAAATGTGAGTTTGAGGGATGAAGGAATGGACAAACACTCTAAACATCAGCCCTTCAGGGCCCGTCTCATGAACTGAAACCAACTAATGAGAAGTGAAAGGAGGATGATGTCACCCCATCACTCTCTTGTACCCTATTTCTCTATTGGTTTATGTTTTTGTGACTACAAAGCGCTGACCCCAAATTCACTGCTAACACACACAAACACGCGCATGTGCGCACACACTTGTACCTCAGACGATGATAATGCATAAGGTCTAACAATAAGAGAAAGATGAGGCACATTTTCAAATGTCAGCAGTAAATGTCAATTAAAAATTACAAGGGTGCTGGAAAAGGTAGGGTCTGAAGGGACTGACATTTTTTCTTTTTTGACACGACAATGTTTATCTGACCGGGCTGCTGGCTGACATGATGGGATCTACTTTGTCAGTTCCTTAATACACTCGGACAAGGCCGCCGCAGTGAATACAAATGAAAGACACCCGTGGGCAAATATGTAAGGCTCTGACTAACTCCAACCGTCCAATCAGCCTGTTAGTATTCTGATATTTTGACCTACTGTAAAGTAATGCCACGAGTACCAAAGAGGAAGACCAAAGACAGATTTCTGCCACTGTCTCCAATCCAAACTAAAAAAGAACATTGACTTACTCACAGAAATATTTATGGAGACATCTGATCTTCATGTCATGCTTATCAAATAAGCTCTTCTTTATTTATTGCATTATTTTAACTTTGACTGACTGAGACGACGATCGTTTCTCATTAAACATCGTCTGGGAATGTTCTGGGGCTTAAGCAAAGCCTTTTTATTGTCACCAACTTCCTCAGCAACATTTAATGAGGCCTAACAAAGATATTAACCATCAAAAATTGGCCCTTTTTAAATTCACACCTCAGTGATTTTTAGTTCCTGACGTCAACAATGGTAAAAAAAAAATTGACAGAGCTTTTTTTCTTTTGGAAGCAAGCCATTTCCAAATAAAACCACATTACTCTGAGAAAATAAAACACATCATTGATTATGACCTTGACCTCATCTCCCACATTTTAACTGCTCAGTGATATTGGATGAGTCATCTTCCCTTAAAATCAAATGATTGCTCTGCTGGCAGCTTCTGAGGGAAATCAGCAGGTCAGTCATCTATATTTGGGCGTAACATTTCCTTTATGTGAAAACATGAATTCCCTTTTATTTACTCTTTCAGGATTATTTTAGAAGTTATTTATTAAAATACAGAATGATTTTACACTATATGTAGGGCATATGGGAGTCTCCCCAGAAATCCTTAGTATAAAAGCATTATCAGTAAAAAATAAAAGTGCAATCCCAACTTATTTGGTATATTGTATTGAATAGAATAAGCCTATTAAGCTATTTTCTACTGGCTATCTCTATGGGTAAGTCAGTATTTTCCTATCTAATCTCTGATAACCAGACAATAAAATGATTATTTCAGGTTGGGGGAAAATGCATACAAAGCCATGAAAACTCATTCCTGATGAACCTCCTGTGTTGCGGTCTTAATAAATCCAGAAATCGGATTCTGATCTGGTACTTTGCACGTACCAAGCAAACAAAAACAAAGAGAGAAAGCGAGAGTCCGGCTGTGCCCGGGGTCTGGAACCTCCTGGCGCTCCAGCACCATGTCACAACATGTCAGCTAGCCGTCACGGCTGAGGGGGGCCGGGGCCGCAGCGAGGCCAACGGAGGCAGTGTGGGCGTCTTTTCAACTTGGTGACTGGAACCCGCACCAAGGGAGGCAGGGATGTGCAGACACTGTGTGAATGACCCCTATACTCTTTTTTTGAATTAAGCCCAGATAGCATCATCTATATTGTGCTAAATTTCCTGATAATGAATGATAGCAGATATTTTTGCTGGTATTTAATAGGAAAAGAGTTAATTTATTTGAATTACATTATGCAAACAATGTATTACATATACAAGAAAACTGAGAAAATAAAGAAGAAATATCTGAATAAACATAATTACTGTTCAGTGTTGGTCAGTTGCTGACTATTAAAAAAAATAAATAACTGACACCATTTACATATAACACAACATCACAACTGCATGGATCAGACAGCATATACACTGACACTGATATGCCTTTGATAGGCCAATAATATTTGTCAATCAATATATCTGTTAGGCTCTACTAAGGTCTAGCACACAAATGACCAAATAAAAATAAGTATAACTTTATAACCCCTTGTAAGCCTTATATTTTCACAGTGATTAGGAAAAAAAACAAAAATAAAGTTATTGTTTTCTGTTTGTGGACTGTGTAAAGACAATCTGGACCATACTGCTCCCTAAAGTGACGATGAAAGCAGTTTAATTGTATGACCCTTGCTCATTCATACCTTTGAGACACACACATTCATACACATACACACAGCTCAGGTCCCCCAGGGTCAGACCACAAGGGCCCGTTCCTGTCCAAAGGTTCTCATGACAACAGATGCAACGGATTAATCACCCATTTCCCAGCTTCCCTTCCAAAACAATGTGTGTACTCTGGAAAACAATCAAGCTCACAGGCAGGCCCTTCAGACTGTAAAAGGCTCCAATGACAGGAGTGGATGTGGAAGTAGTGTGATGCACAGATGCACCAGATGGAAGTAGTGTGGGGTTAGTGTGGCCTATGCCAGGGAGGAAGTGGTTAGCGTTGCTCGACAGAGATATGAGCGGCCTTTGTAATACTGAGAAAAGCTGATTGTGGTTTGTGGTCAGAAAGGAGAAGTTCTAAACAATACGCAGCATTTTCTTGTTAATTAAGATAAGAAAAGAGGTGAGAATATGCCTTACCTGTTCCAGTAGCTCCAGAACTGCTCGTTGAGATAGGTGCGATGACTGTGGTCGTCTCCGAATGAGGCTTTGCTCTCAATCCAGTGTACAATGTGTCCCTCCACGGCTTTTTTTTAGAAACAGAAAAACAGAGCAACCCTCAGAAAACCAATGACAAGAAAGCCACACAAGCAAGATCCACAAGGGACAAGTGACACATTCTTGGATTTTTTTCCCCTGTCATTCACAAAAATCTAACAAAATCTGGCGTGAACATGACAATGTTTTGACAACTGCATGATCGTTGTTGAGAAAAAAAAGGTAGCTATATTAACAGGCAGTTATTTCACATTAAATATTGTATTGCATGTAAATACTAACCAATGGGAACCTCCAGGATGATATCGGGTGTTTTGTCATAGCCCATTGCTCTCAGTTGGTTTTCATCTGTGGGATATAAAGTGCAGAGTTTTTACATCTGACTCTTCACTAAATGAGTTCTGTTGCATCAATTACAGGCAGGTAACCTCCCAGCTTTCATCAAGGTGCTGGTAACAAAACCCCTTTCTGTTAGCAAGGCAGAAGAAATAACAGTAGAGGACAGCGAACACAGTAAAACCATTAACTACATCTGACACATATTCGCTGTGGTTGCACAAAAACCTGTAAAGCCCAGTTACAGAGCTGCTCTCCAGGTTGCAGTTTGGCAGAGCTTTATAAAATATACAGCAAGGGGACAAGGTTGGCATTATAGCCTCTGTAAGCCTGACCCCTGCCTGCACGGGCCACAGCCATTGTCCTTGACTTCTGGTGCGCTTCGGCCATTATCCCTACAACACCTGATTTCTCCATTAAATCTCAGGCTGACCAGGTCATTCAGTTCCAAGGGCCTGCCTCTTTGTCTCCAGCCAAGCTCAACTAATGGGGCATGGAAGGGAATTGAGGAGAGATGGAGGGTGGCGGTGTCAGCGGTGGTGAGGAGGAAGCATCAGCCAAGGGGGGAGAAAGAGAGCTGGCTGAGGTCAGAGAGGCTGCCAGAGGCCGGTGGTACAAAGGGGCATCCTGGGTGTGGTAACATGGGTGTAGATGTGTATTTGGTGGGATGGGAGCCTCTTCATACCTACTGGAGTGTTGACATTGTCATGTGGATCTGATCGCCTTTTTACATCACCTTTGATTAAAATTAATGGGCCATCCCTGCTGTTGGGTAGCTTATTTCCAATCCATTTATCAGATGGGGTGAGGCTGCCTCTGTGGCCCTCGTGCCGCCCCGAACTCTGACAGTTTTAGAACAGTCCTCTGTACAGCTCTGAAGAAAGGTCAGCACTCCAGGTTCAAATAAATGATATGGTCTTAATGACAGTGGGAATGACTTTTATCCTTCATCACTCATCTGACCTAGGGGATGGTGATGGGATGGGGGTGATGTGAGGAAGGGAGGGTTAAAAATTCTCGTTCACAATTTCACACCTGGACACTCCGCCTTGATTTAATATTGTTGGAACAAGATAATGGTTAGGGCTAGGTATCGGAACTCAGTATTTCAACTTAAACAATACCTACGTTAGATCATTTTGTACCCAGATCTGAAAAAAAATTACTATTTGTATGGTTTTGCTCACCGCCAATCACTGCAAGCCTTCTTCAATTTGAATACAGTGTGTGATCGACCCACAGCAGCTACAGTCGAGCAGAAGTATTCAGCGGAGTTGCCAATTCAACATATAATGTATTTGTGTAAAAATCACTTGGATTGTGATGATACCAGGGTACTGCAATTTGTACGATGGTTATTCAAACGATATGCAGAAAGTAAAATAATACATATATAAACATATACTGGAATTGGTTCAAATATTAGAAACTACAACAATATATGAGAAGTTTTCGAAACATTTAATCCCAAAAATTACCCACTGGAGCAATAACTGCAACAGCCTTTGCAGTGAACAATCCCATCACTGACATCAGCATGATATTCATGTCCATTTAAACAGAAAGTGGCCTTTTTCATATTATTTTTAAAAAGAAAAAACAGCAACCTGAGAGGATCAAACATAAAACTAACAAAACATTAAAACCTACCTTAAAAGCTTTTATTCTATAAATATTCATAGTATGCTGGTGAAAAGCATCCAAGGATATTTGATAACAGCTCCTTGCTGTTAGCGAATCAATAACAGATAACATCCACCGCATCAGTCATGTCCAGGTCCTCCTTTACTGAGCTTACAAAAAGGCTACACTGTAATGACCAGATTGACTTTAGGAATAAGAAGGTCGAGAGATGGCTTACCTAGAAAGGAAAGGTTCCTCTCCTTCAGTTTGTCACAGAGCAGCACCTCATGCTCTTGGCCAATAGCGCTGAGAAGAGAGAGTCAAGGATTCCAACATATAGCAACAACAGTATTTTATGTGTCTGCTAAAATAATGAAAGGTTAAGGTCTCAGAGGAGGCATTCAAAAGGATCAAAATACACATTTTAAATGTATTGTGATACTGTAAGAAAGACGATATATGGCATTTTTTTCTATTTTAACTTTAATTACCTCAGTATAAAGAACACACCAGTATATGGAAAAAAATCAGTGTTAAAAAAAGGTTACTTTTTTATGCAAGTGTATCAGTATTTTGGCACACTTCTAATCTAAAAAACAGAAAGTCATTTTACATTTCACCTGTAAAATGAGTTACTCTGGAGCCACATTGTACACTGTAGGTTCTGTTGGTAACAAAATAAGTGCACATTCGTGAGGTGATGTAAGCTTGACTGTGCATGTGTATGCTTGACATCAGTTGAAGTTAAGAGTCTGCTTTTCTCCACTATTGGCTTACTATGCAAAGTGAAAGCCACTTCTCTTTTTGCCGATGTACAGAGAGAGAGAGCCCAATCAGAGTCTTCAGGTCATCCTTAATCTGCTTTCACAACAAATCTCCAAAGTGCATTACCTAAATGAGGAGGAAACAAATGCCAATTTGGCAAAATGCATAGCGCGCTTGCACTGGCTGCTCCGCTCATTCCTCTAAAATCTTTGAAGAAAAATGCTTTTAGGATAAATGCCATTTTGCATCAGGATGCAAGCTGCTTGATGCTGCACAAAGGAAACCTGCATTTACAGAGGCTGGATATCATATAGCGTATGCAAAACTTGTTTTTCTCCAGAGAGAGAAAAGTTCCTTCTCCATTATACTGCCCTCAACAAACACTAATCTCTCAAAATGCATTCTAATTAATACATATACATCCCTAATGCATTAAAAGCTACTCCTCTCATGTGAGGATGGAGCTCTTTCAAATCACATAGTAGCGGGGCGGTTATAATGAACTCTCTGTGGCGGAGTAACTGACTCTAAGTTGACACTGACGAGAGGACAGGCAAAGAAAGGTAAAAAGGGGGGACGTGGAAGGAGGGCAGGGTGGGACAGGGTTGACTGGCTACGAACAGAACAACGCAGCCCCACCACCACACACGAAAGCTTGGAGAGACACAATAACATACAGATGTACCCATGTACACCCATTCAAATAAGTCTCCTCCCCCAGGAAATAGTTGGTGTGCTACCCAGCTGCTTGCCCCTAAATAGCCTGGACTCCATTCTGCCCCTTTAGTCAAGGCCAAGCCCCTGTTAGATAAGGAGGGGTATTTGTAGTTGGGCAAAGAAAGGGAGGAACACTGGAAATATGAGACGAATGCAGACGAATAACTAGTAAATTAAAACTAATGCGCGATGAAAATTAATAGTTCATGTTGGACAGATGTGCCCAGAACTCTCCATGGTGCTGAAATAATTATCAGAATTAAATATAACAAATTCCCCCAAAAATGTCAGATTTTTTGGGGTAATTCATATAAAATAACAAATCATCTGGGTTAAATAAAATCCCAAACAAAAGAACACATTAACCGCCACAAGGCTTATGAATGATCTTTTTTTTCTTGTATCATAGAACATTGGGTCTGATCCACTGTGTGCACATGGAGATGCATTTAGATCAGCCAATGCTCTCCTCCTCCTTTTCCCTCCATCGCCTTCCAGCCGCTGTACCGGTGATAGTGGGATGGCAGGCAGGATGAAACACTTCCTCTGTGAAGCAGAACTTTTATGTCAGGTGAAGCCAGACACATCTCATCCCCTTCAATAGCTCCTCGTCAATTTCAGGCTTAAAATTTTATGGGATAGGATACTGTTTGATGCAGTCTACCAGCGGTCCATAACAGCAGTCATTTATTGTGCACTGAAAAGAGGGGGAAGAAATATTATGGCGTGCGAAAAAGGGTGGGTGGGTGGAAGGGAGGTGAAGGGAGAGGAAGCCCCGTACAGTGCTGGGAAAGGAGAAAACACAGGAGATGCTGGCAGATTGGCAGGCATGACCGCCGGCTCTCACGTGACCTCATCAGCAAACATGAGCGGCTGATGCCGTCTGTCAGCCAGGTGGTACAATAACACTTAAGAAACTCACTATACCTAAACTGGAGATTTATTACATGGAAACATTTTTTAAATTAAATTGTAATAATTAAAAAAATGTATATGTTATTCCATGACATGCACAAAAAAATATTTATTAGAACATTTCAGGGTTAAATTTATGGAAACATCTACTTACCTGGTAGATGTTTTTGGCCAAAATTGGGTCTGGAATTAAAGACGGCTCCTTAAGCATGCTGTTGAGGACTGTTTTAGAGGCTGAGCACAAGACAGGAAGACAAGAGAGGGAGAAAACAATTTAAAGAAAACACATAAATATTAGTATGCAAATGGAATCAAACATTATAGCTTGTCTAAGCTACACATATTTAAAAAATATTCTAATTGCTGCATTGAATTGAGAGCAAACAGCGATAATATACAGACAAAAGACAGGCTTGACACGCTGTAATTCACCACTGTTAGTGCAGTATTTCCACCCTAGTCCATTAGATGGCTGCTTGGTGTCTATACAGATTTTCTATAGATAAATGTTTCAGTCCACAGCACAGGAGCCCCATGTAGTTTATCTATGTTATGAACGCTGACTATTCTGCATCTCTCATCCCCATTCTTGCTCTACTAACATTATAAATCAGAAAGGAAAGCCTGCTGGATTGATTCGCTGGTAATGCAACAGCAAAAAATTCCTTAAATCATTTCTTAAAAAGATTTGGATTAAATGGATTGTATCATTGTGTGACGAAATGGTTGAGGCACGCCATTTTAGTGATACATGGTCCTGACAGACTTGCAGCATTGCAGACAATACAAGGAATGTTTCTATTCACATTTCAGGCATGGATGGTGCCTGTACCAACACTGCACAGAGATCTCCAAGCTCATCTAATAAACTGTGCGTGCACAGTATAGAACTGTTAGCAACAAGACAGCTTATTTGAAGATTTATAAAAATTGATAACAAAGGGAGTTTAAAAAATCCCCAAATGTAAAAAGATCAATTGGAGAAGACTCGGGTGCACATTTACAAACGCTATCTGGATTGTCTTTTAAATGAATTTCACTAATAGAAATGCATTTAGAGGAACATTTAGAAACCTTAACACCCCTGTCTTGCCCTTTGCATTTCTGTCATTGACTTCATTCCTTGAGAAAACTATCACAGAGAGGACAAACGGTGCTGTGATCCCTCATCTACCTTATGATGAAATAAAGAGGGAGGAGGATGGAAGAACAAAGCCCATTCAGCACTCCCTCCTCTCTTTCTGTTTCTCCTTCTTTGTCTCCATCTTTCTCTGCCACCTCTCTTTTTTTGCTACCTCCTCTCTGTTTCAGTCTCTCCCAGCCACGGTACTCCCCCAGCCCACCCCATAACCTCACACTCCCTCTTAGAGCTGCAAGGCACAGGGCTGTGCTTTATTTCTTTGCTCATTTTTCTCAGAGATTGGTACCTTCACACGCAGATCCATACCATGCTCCTGTGCGGTGCGGGCGGCGGTGAAGAAAGAGGGTTATATTTTCCCCTTGAGTTAGGACACCTCATGACAAATGATAATGGATAATCAATAAAGCGGGAAATATGAGGCAGCAAACTTTATGAAGCCAGGAGACATATTACTCTCCAACAACACTGGTTTCCCTTAACAAAGTCACTACTCGACTGTGCCTAATAATCTGAAGGAAAATCAAAGGACCCGCAACCACATCAGCAATATTGGCAACTTATTCCACTTTAATGGCATTTTGATTGATTTTTTCCCTCTTCCTAATGGTCGTTTTATAGATTTGACGCTGCTTCTGCAAAACAGTAGTGTGTAATAAACCTCCCCGAAGGCAAACGGCAGCCATTAAAGCTCTTGTCTTACTAGCGCTCATAATTGGGGGTTGACCACCGCCACATTTTGGTCTCTCACATAACACACACAAACACACACTTCCAGGACAAGCCTTCTCTCTCTCTCCTAGTCTCTCCCAGCCCTTTGATATTTTTGGTGGATGGCCATAATAAGTGATAGGATCCCTTCCTCCTGCTCTTGTTGAGCGATGGGGTTAAAAATAGCCATAAAGAGGTGACCTTGGCGCTGACATTGTGGAATTTCAGCCAAGCATTGACCTGATGAAAATGGAAGGCCAGCCTGCTAATAAATCAGGATGCTTTTAAAATGAGTTTACCCTAATGCTCATTCATCACGGGCTGTAATGCCATTTGCAGGCCCAGGATTCGCCGCTGTGCACAAACACAGCAGTAAATAACAACAGGGCCCTTGCATCCCTCGCATCGTTGCAGCCTCCAACATCAGCATACATTTATTAAAGACGCCCCCGCCTTGCACGGCAGCACTCCTCTATGACACCCTGAGCTCCTCTCCCATCCACACACACACACACACACGCCATGCTCTTTAAATACACACACTCAAGGCACACACAGACGCACACATAAAATACGTGCAGGGAAAATAAAAAGCATAATCTGAAGAACACCAGACACAGAGAACAAAGCCCTGCAGCACGACTTTGCACCTTGTAAACATTCGCCAAATTTACTGTAATTGTCCCATGTTGGTATAAATTCTGACTAAGGCACCATATCACACCGTCAACATCTGAACAGAAAGAACAGAGAAGAGGAGAATAATAGATGTGAAACGCTACTACGCCTCCATTGGGATTTGCTAAAGAAAACAACCAGTGTAAACAAATCACAAGCCTGTTTTCATATGCAACTCCAAAACAAGATAAACTATATAAAGCAAGGTAACGGCAACATAACCTTGGCTTGATTTCTTATTGCGTTCTTGTGTCATTTGTAACTACTCTTCCTTTCTCCACGAGGGTGAAAAAGTCATTATCTCAAACACAAAAAAATGTTGAGAAACCTCATTAGATAGCAACATTTGTTGAGGGAGGACCATAATAAACAATAACGGATGACGATTGTTATTGCCCCTGACACTGATGAGCTCCTCTGCAAGTTTGTTTATTAATTAAAAAACCCACTTTTTTCCACGGGTGGGGGGTGCTTATCCATTTCCTCTATATGCCCACACACACCCCCCCTCACACTCCCCATGCACAAGCCATTGAGCTGTGGAGGGGCACTCGTTCATCAAACTTCATGGAGCAAGGGAGAGACAGGTCCTGATAATGTGCGCCGCTAAAGCTGATTTTCCATGATGAATCTCGGAGCATATAAATTGGCTAATATCTGAAAACATTTACAGATACTAGAGGAATTGACTACTTGTGGGACATGATGGATGAGGCTCTGCGACGCTGGCCGACAGCTCTGCAAATCTCTGCGGCTGCCTAAAGCCCTCATTTGATTTTCCAATTTACTCCTTTTAAATTTATCCTCCCGTATTGAAAAAAACAGAAGATGGGAAAGAGAGAGTGAGATAGAGAGAGAGTGGGAGATGAGAGGAAAAAAATGTGTTTTTTTTTTTTAAGTATCTGTGGTGGTGTGTAGGTGCTAGTTGATGATATGAGGTGGTATCTCCTGTGCAGGAGGAGCCCAGTCCCTGAAGAGGTTACTGGGGCAGAACTGATCTGCTTCCACCTGATTCTCCCTGATAGCGGTGAGATGAGACTCTACATTTCAGTGTGTGTGTATGTGTGTGTGTGTGTGGCTGTAGTAATAGTAGATCTGGGGAGGCTCTGCTATGGAGAGAGGCTTCCCAGGTCAGGCCATTAGACTGTGGCAGAGGCTGACTGGAGCTTCTCTGCTGAAAAGGAGTAATTAGTATACTTGTCAAGTGAAGTGCCACGCTGCTGCTTACCTCCCTTGCACCCACCCCTTGCATGCATACACACACACGCACAGAAACACTCATCCTGCCTTTGCCTCCTTACTCCCTCCCTTCCTGCTAATGAAGTGCCCTTGCTCTCATTATTTGAAAAAAAAAAAAAAGGCTGCATATACACAGCAGTTCCACCACAGTGGAGAGGTGAGGGAGAGAAGAGAGGAGCACTTGAAGACAAGAGAGGAGGAACCATAACAATCACAGTGGATACCAAAGTTGAGATTTTACTGGATGGAACATAATACAATATTCAGTTATCAACACGTCTGATCTGCAAAACACTAAAGCTATTATGAATTCTGTCACGGAAACCAAAAGATCATAGTAGACGCTAACATTCTCACAGTGTTAACATCAAACACGGGACATTTATAACCTTGCGTACAAGGCTTCTGTAAAGGAATGTGACAATAAATCTTAAAGGCGGTCGAATCACATAGTTACAAAACATGGAGCAGCAATCTAATCTGGAGCTGGGCCTTGGGAAAATGGAAAAGGTCAAATAGCTAGCAAAATTGCCTTCTCAAAAAAAGTATGTCTAAATCTAGAGGCACATCAACTCCTGTCAAAGGAGGAATAGAGAGAAAGATGAACAGATAGAAGGAGGGGGAAAGAAAGAGCAGGAGCTCCCCCAATGTGAAGCAATATGAGGTAGAATCAACCAACATAGAGTTGGGATGACAACACGGCTGTTGATAATATAACTGTATCATTTAAGGAATTAATCAGCAGCCTGAGACATATACCGTGTCCACATGACGTAGGTTCAATCCACTTTGTGATATCTGTCCATGCCAAATATTTTTCTTCTTCTTCAACATAAATGTTTTAACAGTTCAGAAATATGAGTTTGTTGCAGTAGAGAGTACACCAGTTATGGTATTATTTTGATTCCATTGCATTTCAGTGATGTTAGTTGTGTTATCACAAAATTAATTTAAAGGCATTTCAGCAAACATTTGCTTGTTCAACCTTTTAAATGTTTTTTTCCCCATTTCGTGTCATTTTAAAACAAATCACTTTAGTTATGTTCCATCCAATAAATGTAACTTTATTTTATTATACTTTAGGAGTCCTGTCATTCCAACATAAAAACTAAGGGGGAAAAAAAAGAAGAATAAAATATATACAAAAAAAAAACAAAAACGGTAACCCTTATCATCATCATCATCATCATCATCATAAATAACAATGAAAATGTATAATTTAATCATCAATTTCATAAATTATACTTTTTTTAGAAGAAATTTGAATGAACAAAAACACAATTCAATACCTAAAAATGTGTATTTGCCTTAGTTGTGTTTCTGTGTTGTTGTCATAAACTTGAAGTTTTAAATAATCATAAATAACAGTGGATACATTTTAATCTATATTTTAGAAGAAATTTTAATGCAAAAAAAGCAATTCAATTACCACAAAATATGTATTTGCTTAGTAGTAGTTGTGTTTCTGTGTTATTGTCATCAATTTCTGTGACTTATAAGCTTTATGTCCCCTATTTGGGATTTTAGTCCACAACCCCGAGAGGAATTCTGGCATCTACGTTGAAGCGAGCTCAGCTGGTTCAGGATACTGTGTTCTTTCCCCTAAAAATCAAGCGCAGGTTCCTTAAAATGTGACCTTAAAATAGTGAATATAAACAGTGCAAAAGTGCACATGTGACCTTTCCTCCCCTGCTGCCCAGTCTGTTTTCATGAGACAAGGAGCATTATGGATGTTGATATTATATTCAATACGTGATAAAACTGCTTTGAATGTATTGATTTATTTACAAGCGCCACCAGATAGTCTTTCATTCTGCTTGACTGATGCTCTCTCCAATACTTCTGCTGCAAGAGAGGGGGGGGGCAGGTTGTTGTTGGTGTTGTGATGTCGAGGTGTGGTGGTGGTGGTGTGTGCAGCTAGTAGGGAGGGAGGGGAGAGGTGGAGGTGGAGGTGGTAGTGGGGGGGTGGAGGCAACAACAAGCGAGCAAAACAAAACAAGGAAGGGACAGAAAACAATTTAAAACTGTGTATTGATCCAGCACTAGTGATTGTACATATATTCCACAGTCCCAAAGGCCCCATTCCTGTGTCTCTTAAATGCAAAGGGACAGAGAAGGGGAATAAAAAAACGATGGTGCAAGGCAAAGGCAAGCCACTCACCCAGTTGGGGGTAATGTCCCTTATATAGAAGTCTATTGATCTTTGCAATGTGCCTGCCTGCCCTCCCTCTGGAGTCCGACAAAAACACACAAATACACACACACATGCACACTGGAGCGCAGTCTGGGGCTGGAGGGGGGCATGACGGATATACCTGACAATAGCACTGAACCAACCTGTTAGCTAATTGCCAGCAAAGACAATTATCCTTGCATTGTTTAATAATGGAAACACATTACTGGAGTCTAATATACACACAGGGAGATTGGACGATTTGACCGCGTAGTCCATGTGGACAGCCATTCATTTGCAAAGGCCAAACAGGTCATGAGGAGATTGCAGAGGAGCTCTGTCAAAACAGGAGTCACCCTCACAGCCAATGACTTCACAGCTGGCAACAGTGGGAAGGGGCAGAATAATGACATCATCATTTGAAAATGTGTCACTCATGCATAGTCTAAAGAATAATGGACATAGACTGGTTTGTGGGCTCTTGTTTTGGCTGTCGCCATTTTGGATTTTTGGAGCCAGAAGTGATTAGAAGTAACCATATTTAGCTTTGTTAGCACAGAGCTAATGCCAACATTAATTTCCACTGGTGAAAACATGCTTAGAAACCACTAAAACAAAATATACTTACTGGAAAAACTGATTATTCAACCCCTTCAAGTGTATTTTAGTACAAAACCAAACACTGAATAATACATTTTTAGGCTACCGAAATGGTACATGAAACCTTTATGAACCGAAAACACACTGAAATAGCAACATTTATCTTAACCAATATTGACACTGTGGTAGCGACTTGAAGGCACCAACTACATGGTCCAAACAGCCACGCCCTCAATTATGCATAACCATAAGCCTTAATATAATTAAGATGGGGTGAGTTATATAAAATTCACCCTCATACAGTTATCCTTAACTGTAAAAATTTGGCCATCTGAGGAACTGCAGTTTTTGGCACTTTCATGTTGCCCTTATTTTTCAGCCTGGTTACTGCTTGTATTCAAATGGTATGTAGGAGTCAAACTATTTTACAACAGTAGATGTTAATCTGATCTAAATGATAGTGTTTTGTCACAGTGTGTGGGCTTGGTTAGGCTTATTTGGATCTATGATTATCCTGTAAAAGCCATTTTACTTCTGTGAAATCACTTTCTGCAAGCAGAAGAACCAGGACCATGATATTACTCACCAACCTGCAAACGCTGAGATGCTGCATGGTTACAACACTGTTTTTAAATTAAACAATGATCATCCAGGAAGTTTCATCTGCTACAAATCTATTCTGAGCAATAATAAAAGAATGTTTTCACTGTATGGAGATGGAGGGATACAGTGTGCTATTATGTGAGACGGAGTGCTTCTCCTGGATGAATGCCCTGTTCTACAAGCTGCTCAGACTAGTATTTTGACAGGCAGTGGATAACGGTGGGTCCAAAGCAATCACATCTCTGACTTTGACAAATGGCTGTGCTGTGGCGAAGTTGAAAATAACACACATCCACTTTAATCTCTTTCTTGATTAAATTGGAATCACGTCTTTTTGACATCATGCGATTCACTCTCAAAGCACTGACTACTGCACACACACACACACACACACACCTTAGGATAGGCCCATTAAAATGTTATGGAATTGTGCTTGCATGCTATATTGGGAGTTCCTGAGAAAAGGTTGTTGCATGAATTAAAAAAGGCGTAACTGCAAATTATGCCTGCATTGTACAAAAAATATCAAAAGTTCCAGAGAGGAACGAAAAATTAAAGACACTAAACAGAATATACAAGGACGATTATTCACACATTTTCTGGACAATCTCTTTGACATGTTTAACAAAAATATTTGCATCTGGAATTTTGTTCTCCCGCAGCGTGTCCATCAGCGCTACCTCGGAAAGGTTTGCTTTTTCTGCCACACTTTTCCTCAACTCAATTTCCTCAGAGGACCCAAGCAGGGACGGAGAAAGAGAAGGGAATGAGGGAAGAGGAAGGTAGATGGATGCATTGGGGGATGAAGGAGGGTGAGGAAAGAAATCAGGGGTGTTATAAATAACACTGATGAGGTGAGCTAGAATTGATCCACACTGCAGTTGAGAGGTGGGTGGTCCTCCTAGTGCTTAATTGCCAGTCATGTGCCCTGGGATGCAGCAAGTACTAAATGTGGTCTGTCTCTCATTAGGGCTTGGACAGGCTGAAAATACAGCAGCTAGAACTGGAATTGGGACTCAAACAGAAAGGGATTCAAAAGACAAAGTGCTACAATTAAGACTGATGGGGGGAATGATAGAATGGACAGAGTGGGAAATGGAAAAGTGTTACTCACGCATTTCACCCTCCAGGCCCTGAAGGAATCTGTCCAGGATGATACGAGCCATCATTGCAGGAGACAGATCCACCTTTACATAGATTGAACAACAAAAAAGGGAGAATTTGCCTTAATAAAAAACAGGCTATGGCGTCAATGGGGAGTTAATGCTACTTCAACACATAGCTATAGTGGAAATGTTATTCTTCTCTCGAGAATTGCTCCATTTTCAAACCTTCAGATTAAATCCCACGTATCCAGTTGGAAGTGCGAACATATTTTAAAGAGCCGAAGAATTACGGCGCTGAAATGACACAACCGGTCTACCTTTCGGCTGATGTCACATAGATAATAATGATTGTAATGGCTCTAAATGATATTATTGCGTTTCAAAACCTTGACCTAACTTTCAACAATCCCCGTGCAAATTGGTCTTTGAAAGCGTTGCTCTGCAATAACCTTTCCCACAGGAACAGGAGTTCGCCAATTACACAGCCAAGCAGCTGAATTGCCTTCGCCTCTGTCAAACGGACAAGCGTAGTCTCTCATCTTGTATGAGAAAGCAGCACATACTATGCCCCAGCAAGACACAATGGAGAGCTTTAATCATAGGATGATCGCAAAGGCAAAACTTCAGGAACCAACAGGACACACCTGAGGGACTGTGGGAATGTAGTCCTTATTAGGAAAGATAAAACCTATGGCTGCAGCACTCTTTGAAGAAACCTTGAGAGGTGTGCATGTTTTTAGTTTGAGTGCAGGGGGATGCCCTGACAGGTTAGAGAGCACAATGACTGATACTGAAGGTGTATATCTGACCACATTCTTCTGAGCACAGTTCCTTCCCGCACTTTATAAATAACATGACTTGAAAGTGTTAGAATGGTATGCACATGTTTATTTTATTATTCAGTGTTGCAGATACATGTTAAAGGTACACCAAGTGTACGGAACAAATGTATTTTCAAAAACACTTTGACTGCAATAATAAGACATATTAAGTCATTCACTGCTAAATTTCACAGCCTCTTTCAGTATGGGGGGAATTAAAACATCGCTTGAAGACAAGCCATTCCTAGCCGGCTCGTTATGAAACACAACGTTCTTGCTGCTAAAGATCACTTTTTCTCTTGTTAGCATAATTGGGGACCAAAATGAGAATTTGCCCTCAGCCTGTAGTGAGAATGGTGCGTTTCATCTTTCCTCTGATGCTTCCTGGTAACGCTGGGAGCAGAGAGGCTTCTGTCTAAACAATGTCTTTTTACCCGCAGTAATATTTGTTAACATCTCCATAATATTGCACTAAGAAGGCAGCTTGTAAAAAAGTATGTCTATAATAATTAAGGGGTGAGCACAGAGTTTATATCTTCATTAAGACTCCTGATAGTGTTACACTTAGCATTTGTAGCTTACAGCTACAGTGCAGTAGCTCCCTTTCGTCTCCACAACCCTTCTTATTTTCTCTCCCTTTCTTCTCTCCTCTCAATCCTTTCCTCTTTGTGCTCATTGCCCTGCTCTCCATTCACACCTTTGGATAACGAGAGAACATCAGATCCCTGGTAACCTGCATCAGGGCTGACACATGAAAAATGGCAACATTACCAACGCTGGCCCTGCCTGAATAAGGACCACCTGATTAGTTCAGGTACTTGCATCTCCCTAATTTTCATATTAATCATGAGTCTATCTCCATTCTCAAGTCAGGCCGCAGCACTTCATGAGTTTAACATGTGACTAAGATTCACAGAAGCCTGAATTCCTGCGGAAAACAATTATTATTGTTCAGTACAACTCCAGTTTTATTAGAGCCGAGAGCTAATGGGTGTCACATACAATACAACATGGCTGCACCTGTTCTAAACCCTGTATGTTGAAGTAACCTTTACATAAAGCACCATATAAAGCATGCAAAAAACAGCAAATGTCGAGTTTAGAAGCCCCATTCATGGACGACTTCTGGGGGCAAAAAAAGAAATCCATGAATAGTTTTCATCAGTGTTAATCATTTCCCTCTGTTGGAGATATATTGTCTCATAAAGGGATGAAACTACATCAATTAGCGGTCTGGGAGACCATGAGTGCTTGGTTTAAATGTTAAGTAGCATATTAAAATGACAGTTAAATGGTTCATAGACAGTTATCTCTGAGCTGAATTTAATCCTTTGGAGGAAAAAAAAATCATGTGTCAATTAAATGGAGAATGAATAATGGCAGTTAGCTTTGAGGTGCCACTGATGCATGTGAACTACTCTGATTTTAGATTAAGAAACCCTCAAGTCTCGTTGCCTGGTGTAAGCACCAATAAAAATTTAAATGTGCATTTAAATGTTTTAAAAGGTTACACAGCCTATTCTAACAATCAAAATAGGAGGAAACTGCAAGACTAACAATGTGATCAAATGACAAAAAACATAAGTGAGAAAAAAATCTGTCTTGTTTCAAAAAATAGCCTAATAATCTAAAAACATTTCATAAATTAGCCAATTCAGTTGCTTCTGTTGCAATTTATTTACAGAGGATGAAACTGGTGTGTTGATTCCAATGGAAATTATTATTTACTGACTAGGTATAAAACGTACAAAACACTGTTGGCCACTGAGTGAATTAATTTCTACTACTGTAAAATGCAGAAACTTGGCCATGTGGATAATTTAAGTGCTTAAAGCATGCAGCTATTTTATAAAAGCACACAAACACCCACCACCCTCTATTTAAGTTTTGTGCCAAGCTCACATAATTATATGTATGAATACCATTTGCCACTACATCAACAGAGTACAAATCCTACACTGACCTCCTAAAGTAAACAAGTGATGAAGCGATGAAGAGAAGAATTAACCGATGACCCAGCCCTCACCTGTCCGCAGTTTGCGGCAACTCCGCTTGAAGTGCAATTTAGAAAATTACATAATAAAACACAAAAAGTATTTTCACATCTGCTTAATGGAGGTGAGAGCTAATTACATTAAATAATTGATAATGGAGCGGACCAATTTACCAATTTTGATAATGGCTAACAGACAAGGGAGAAAATCAAAACCGCAGCCAATGTCTATCTATCCATTCATTTAGAGAAAAAGTAGGCATCAATTGAGTTTTGTGAAGAAAAAAGAGAGAGAGAGAGAGAGAGAAAAAAACCTAAAGGTTACGCCATTACCTCATTGGCCAACTCCAGCAGGACAGGAGCAGTGGGATGTGCCTTGGCTTCACTCAGATACCTTCATTATAACAAAGAACAACAACAGCAGTGAAAAAAAACAGGGCCCACAAAGGCAGACAGAAGGGTAGAGGGGACTAGACCAGGCTAGCCAAGACATGCTAATGTCCCTGATGACTTTGCCCTAGGTGGCATATGGCAGGCTCGGTGCGGTTAAAACAGCGCTGCTCCAAGGGCTTCAAATTTCCTTGAAGCCAGATGATAGTGATAGTTAGTTAACCCCTGCCGCCCAAAAAGCCTTTTTTCCCTCGCCAGCTAGAACTGCAGCTCCCCTCTGATCTTACCCAGATCTTCTCTGAGGTTTGTTGTTGTAAGTGGATTAGAAGTGCATTATCCTGGCTTGTATTCCCCAGAACAATGGCCTAATATGCTAGATAAAGGCTAATTGCAATATGCAAAGGGGTTTCCCCCCCCTGCAGCCTGCTTTTCCTTTTTTTGTCTTATAATTTATCCGTATTCATTGAATTACAGATAATCATCCCATCATAAGCCTGTGTAAGGCAAATGTCCAATGGCTGCTTATTTATTTATTTTCCTGCTTTCAATTTGACATGGAGAACAGAGCTTTAGCTTAGCAGGTGCAAGTGGAGGTCTGGAATGAATCCTGAGGGTGGTGATTTGTTTGGAGGAGATTATATCTGTCATGGTGGCCCACCTACTCTCTGACTTTGGCAAGTCCCTTCCTCAGTCACTGAGCAGGGAAGACAAAGAGAGCACACAAGAGT
>CAFUXE010000617.1:568866-663439 GCA_903364295.1 Serranus cabrilla
CCCTGCAGGTCCAAGCAACTCTGACACTTCTTTATGAATTGCTACTAATCGAAAACTGTTGGCGGGAATTACTGTCACTTGTTCTGATTTGTATGCATGACAACCTTTTTCATCTCAAAGAATACTAGACCCCACAAGGTCTTTACATTATGGGCAAACATTTGCAATTATGATGAACCGCGCCAGCTTATCTCAAAAGGAACAGGTTCTTACTGATGGACAAGTAGACGTTTTAATGAAATAAACTGCTTTGAGCTGATGAAATAAAGATTGCTCCACCTCAGGGCACACTCAAATTAAATTATCAAGATGAGTGCATGCATGCCGCTCACATTAACTCAGGTATGGCAACAGCCTAATCATACTGCACTTGTTCTATGTAGTGTTTGTGAAGCAACTACAGTGGAAGATGCTTTCTGTTTTTCGCCCTATTTCTCACTTCTCTCCTGTGGTGGCTAAAGGCCTCACAGACTCTCTTTTACTCCATTTGGAGGGATGAACTAATGTTAAAACCATGTGTCGTCCCGAGAGGCTGAGCGAGTGGACACTGCGATGCATGCAGGTTTTATGCGAGCAGATAAACATGGGCCCGATGGCTTGTCAGAAGCCTGTGGAAGGAGCCCAGAGTCCTCTGTCTTAAAACAATGTTGGTGTTGGGGCGAGAGGGACTGTGACTGGCAATGGGAAACACCTGTGCTGGGGTGAGCAGCCGGGAGTGTGCTGGGAGGGGGGGTGGGGGGTTTACCACTGTTAGAAGAGGAAGGGGAGGCAAGAGGGAGGGATAAAGCTAGTTGGAAACGCCACTACATCCTCGCCAGTTGTTCCTGAGAAGTGGAGCTTAAAGGAAATTAGTTACAGTAATGTCTTGATTGTTACCACTTAAATTTTAACACACATGTGCTGGCAGCCTGAGGCTCACTGTAAAAGGCCGTGTGTGTTCGCTAGAGCCTGACAGATATAGCGTTGACGTCCGATATTAGCCTATCAAAGGCGTAGCGGTGTATATGCTGTTCAATGTGTGCAGTTGTGAAAACTTTTTACACAATATATGATGCATAAAACATTGCTAGAAGTGGTGTTTTCACTCTTAGTTAAAAAAATAAGCAATTGATTGATTAATTTTTATTCCTATTTATTCTTTATTTTCCCAGTTATCATTTCTAAAATTAGCTGACAATGTAATATGTTGTTTGTATAATGTAAAATAATCTATAACAATCTTAAATATTATTTTATAAAGTTTTATGTTTGAGCAAGTATCTCTCTGGGTACCTTTGCAGAGGGTTGAAATATCAGTGCAAAATCCACAAAAAAAGGTCTATTTTCATTCCAGCTCAAAAATGACTATATCGGCCACCATATTGATTTTCGATTAATTTTCCCCCTCTAAAATCAGTATTGGCATCAATCTCAAAATTCCCATATTCGTGTTCATGCATAAGCTTACAGTATCAGAGTTTCTGTTTCGTGATATGGAGGAAATGTTCTTATTGAGAAACTTCAATATTCAGCTCCAAAATTTATTTTTGTTAATCTTCCAAAATGTTCTCATGTCAGAAATGTAAACAAAGGCATTCTTTTCTGATTGCATAACATTTGAGTAAAAATTTGGCTCCGCTATGACAATTGTAGGACTTATTTTCAGATTGAGTCTGTATCTATATGTAGAAGCAGGTTCCAGGAGCATCTACAGCCGTGTAGAAAAACTACAATGCTTCTGGCATCCGTAAGCCTGTGGCAGCATTTCAGACAATCTCTCCACTGAGGAATAATGGCAGTTTTTATCTCCAGTTTGTATAAATTCTGACTTTTTCTTGGCTTGCATGTCTTAAAGATAATATGAGTAGAAACATTTGAACCTTTTGGCAATGTTAGCAACTTATAAAACTTGTTTTTACTTCAACAACTTTCATTTAGTCACTGGTGAAAATGTGTTGAAAGGGCCTCTTTAGAAATACATGCATCAATGCCAAAGCATTCATTAATCCATTTCTGTTTAGTTACAACAAAAGGTTTACATTGTATGAAGGCAATTCATGCAGGCACGTCAGTTTTATTGGTTTTTAAATAATACCCAGCCATGAAAAAGTGTGCATACAGTATAACATGCAAATCCCAAATGGTACAAAGAACACACAAGGCAGCACACATTTTTACAGCCAAACATCTTACCCTGCTGTATATCCATCAGCCTCTCCTCAGCGGCCCAGCGCTCCACCCTCAAGTCAGGTTGATCATTCCATCTCCTGCTTCTCTATCCTGAGGTGCCTGCTGTCAATTTATCAGACTCTTCCTTTTAATTTCATACTTTCCACAGTGTAAGCATCCATCTCCGCTGTCTGCAGCAGCGTTAGAGGGTTCAGAGCGTAGCGGTGTGAAACAGGCTGATGTGTAGCCCACAACTGACAGGGAGAAGCCAGTTTGCAATGGAGTAATGATCTCTTTAAAAAAAGAAGCAGTGTACTGCACACACAGTTTGCTTGTGTATATTTTATACATTCTGGTCTGCGGGTTCTTCTATTTGTGGCTATGAAATTTTCGTTTTTTCCTGCAAACTTTTTAATCAATTGAAAAACATGCTCTTAAATCAAATTCCATAGTGGATGAGTACATTTCAAAGTTTTGCTTCAGAGAAAATGAGTAAAACGCTGATAGTCAGTAGTGAAATGTATCTACATTTAGTGAAGTACTGTAATTAAGTAAGCCTACAACTTTGAAGTACTTGTACTGTACTTGAGTATTTCCATTTTCTTCTACTTGTGGAATATAATGGTGTAAACTACTCGATTACACTTCTGAGGGAAATGTTACTTTATTACTTCACCCCACGGAGTGGGAGTGAAGTATTGTTTTGGGCGGCGGTGTCTGTCTGTCTGTCTGTGTTTCCGAGCCTGAATATACATCCTCTGGCCAACAGAGGGCGCTGCAGTGGGGTGAAGTCTGCCATCTCTGATTGCCTTGTATGATAGCTGTAGTTATTTTGCAGATTCAGATTATTATTGCAAATATTATTGTATTATTATAAATAATACCACAAAAATGCTTACCTAAAAAACTCAATTTCAGTTTAAATGTAGGCTGTATGTTGAATGTTTTCAGCACTTTATCTTGTTGTCAGACAGCCCTGTTTAAGTTTAGGTGGGAGGAATTGAAGCTACTCTATGCTGTGGTTGAGCACAATATACAGAACAATAACTGAATGGATATTACAGTATCTATTTTATGTTCTGAAGTGACATTTACAGTATCAGTGGCTGAATCCGGCTTTAATACAGTATTATAATCTTGAGTATTCATACTGATGAATAGGAAATCTGATGTATTTTCAGAATCAAGAATGCAATCAGTAGATTTATATTCATGTCAAACTCCACTGGCTTGATTGTTCTTCATTTCACACGTCTAGAATTTCAAAATAAAGTCAATCTGTATTAGATTTGACACATAAAATATCATCAACTTAAATCTTAATTTAGGAGTCCCAAACCTTCTTTCCACAGTCCTTTTCTCATCTCCCCTTTCCTGCTCTCTCTCTCTCTCTCTCTCTCTCTACGTCTAACAAAATTAATTACTGTATGTTTTATTTTATGAAGGTGTCAGGATGAAATGATGAATGGCTTGTAATATCAAAAGATTAAAGGCACAATGCAATGAAGGACGCGCCTGCTTACACTGTGGTAGCGCTTACATGCAGACACATGTACACACACACAGCATGCACACACAGTCTCTGGGGCCATTGATATCTGGTTTCATATTTGATATTAACTTACTGGGAGGGGGGGTGAGTGTGGCCACAATGTCATTACCAGTGGTAGAGGGATATAATAGAAGTGAACTTTTCAAAAAGGTCCTTATAATTGCAGCCTGTGCCTTTCTTGATAAAATTCCATATTGATATGTACACTGGTCCTCTCATTACGGCCACAGATGAAAAAGAGCATTTCAGCGTTCTTTAATGAGCGCTGTACCAGTGAAGGTCATCTTAATGGGGTTCAACTTGCTGGTGGGAGCCAGAGGTAATATTCTAATGAGAAAGAGCCACTACACCACTCTAGTAATTCTGTAATTGCACCCATGGATGCCATTTTATTGTTGCCTGTGCAGTGCTATTGAAGTCCTTTGTTGTCATTTGCTTGTCCTCTCTGGTCTGGTTTGGTGGTCCAGTCGAAGCTGAATTCGTACACACACACACAGACACACACACACAGACACACACACACACACACACACACACGCACATGCACGCTCATTACCATATTTCAAATCCACTTCACACACCATCCAGTGTTTATTGGAAGCTACAGTTTATTCATTGCTTACTTATGGGTGGAGGGACATCAGAACCACCTAGCAAAAAGAATGAATATTAACCCGAGTACACGGCAGTGTGGCAGAGCGAGCACAGAAGGAATGTTTGTGTGCATTTGTGCATGTGTTGGCTGCGTTTGTCTGTGCATGTGTTGATTATGAGTTTGCCCGAGTGCATGTGTGTCCAAAGAGAAAAAAAAGAAGCCTCAGGCTGTTTCCTCTCTGAATCTCCGTCTATTCCTGAGAATAACTTAAGTTTTGCATATTGTACTTATACATGTATTTCTATATGGATTTTCCTCAATATTGCCACGCAAGAACTATATGATCTATGTTCACTTAAGAGCGTAGCATCGGAAATAACCTGTATGTAAATAACCCATGACCAGTCACGTACACTAGGTATGTTTATGTCTGTGTGAACAGGAAGCAAATGATCTTATGTTACTGAGGTTGAAAATACGACGAAGGAAGAATGACAATGGGAAGAAGATGAAGATGTCTTTGCTTGAACCAATAACAAGGTGTTATTAGTTGTGTTTCCATCAACAATTCACGTTGAGAAAAAGCTTGATGGAAACACCAGACACCAAAATTGAATACGTTTGCATACTGGCTTGAGGTGTTTTTTGTCTTAAAATAGTTGACGTGCTAAACTGGAGATGGAAACACTTTTTCCGTATAAGTTCTGACGTAGCAGATCAGCTGTTTCCATCAAGACGAGCTGACATGAAAGAATTATACTTTGCCCAACTGAATCCAATTCCTGAGGACCATCCAATTAGCAACCTCTCTTTTGTTGTTGTTTATTCTCTCTTCATTCTCTACTTCATCTGCTGTCTAATGACGGATTCGCCTGGAACCATACTTTTCACTGCCACCTTCTGACGAAAGTACGTTTGTGCAGCTTTGTTTATTTGCTCTAAACCTTCTAACGGAAACGTCCCAAATTCACATTTTTCGGTAATGCGATATTTCAAAATTTTCCCGTTAAAAAAAACCTTTGACTTTAATGGAAACACGGCTATTGAATCTTATACTTTATATGAGTAAGGTGAATGTGTCTGTTTGCATTATCTCTTCCAAAACTCTCAATGTCCAAAGCAAAATGCAACCCCAACATTTTCAAATTAAAATGGAGTGAGCAGCGTTTCCAAAAGTCTCTATTCGAGAGGTTGAAAAAAATGGCAGATTAGTGTGGCCACATTAGCATTGCAATGGACTCAATCAATAAAGTAGAAACAGGAATATCTGCTCTTATATTCCAAGTGTTCTTCTATCTTGACAAGTTTCCACTTAAGCAAATGTAGGGAGACTTTCAGTACGTCCAATCCTGAATATCACTTCCTCTGCTGAACTGTTTTCCTTGCGTCCTCTCTCTGAATAACTGTCCCCCTGAACCATGCTGACAAGACGAATGGACGGACACACAGCACGTGGCGGCCATCTGCGGTTGCTATGTGGCCTTTCCTCCATAACAACCCTCACATTAGCTCTAAACTGAGATGAGAAACAGAGCAGTGTGTACTGTATATCTGGCACCACCCATTTTTAGCCTTACAGTAGCTTATAGTCCAATAGTAATGTGTTGTAACTTGGCTTGAGACCGTCATTGTTTCTGACACTGAATGAGTTAACCTCTGTTGCACAGTACAGTAAATATGTTATGCAATAAATTATTTTGTCTGATTAGCATTGAAAAAGGGGCATCTCCAGGTTATTTATAGCCATAGAACCATAAGTTAAACAGTCATTTCTCTGATAAAAAAAAACAGTTCGAAAATAGTTAAACATAAACTAAAACAGGCTTTGAGATTTCTCCCGCCTGCTTCCTCTCTGCACTATTATTCCCTCTTTGTAGGTCATGTCAGTTCAAACAGGATCCTCAAATATTTTCACCATGACTTGTATGCACATGGGAGATGCACAACAGAACTAGAGGTTGAAGGTCATACAGCTTTTTCCCTTTTAGGACACGAAAATAATTTTCAAAGTCACGAATCATCAGCATTTGACTTCCCATCTAAAACGGTTACAATACGAGACAATGATGAAAAAGATGTAACCTAAACTTATAGAGTGAAAGCTTAGGGGCATATACTCTTCTGGGATTTAAAATTAGCAATTTGTCAAATTTCATTCAAAGCACTGGAGTGGAGATGAATTTCAGTCTGTCTCCTTTGCCTTTGACTGACTGAAATAGGAGAACCTGCTTCGTATGATTCAGGCGGCTGTATAAAAGTATGAGGGAGTTTTAAAGGTGATAAAAAAGAGGCAAGGCAGTGAATATCATCTTGTAGATAAGACAGCCACCCCGCTTTCCACAGGCTACATCCGTTTTATCGCATCTGGCAGCGAATTAAGGCACGTGTGGGGGAAAAAAAGGACGATTGAAAATGAAACCCGGGGCTAAGACCGCATTCAGCCTGACTGCTTTCTTCCCTCAACACTGACATTAGGCTTTGATTCTCACATGAGATCCTCTGATGATGGTGATGAACCATAAAAAATGATATAGCTCAATAAAAGTACAAAAAGGCGCGAGTTCATAAAGAGGACCTGAGGGCCATGTTAGGTTTGGTCCGTGCCAATGCATTTCTTCTCCCTCTGCTGGCTTTTAGAGATGATTACCGTGGATATTTATGGATGAAACATTTTTTTGATTTGAGGGAGTTAGTGTGGCTGGATGTTTGTGTCTATCCAATACAGTGGGCTTTTTTCTTTTGCCATTACTAAAGATCTATGACCTCTTATCTGTTAGAAACTGGGATAACGTAGTGTTGTTGTCATCACTGTCATCATATATAGCACTGAAAAAAACCTACAGTAATATATGAGTGGTGACGGAATTGGAAAACCGACTGATATTGACACGAGGATTGAAAGGATAAATGAGATGTTTCTTTGGTCACCTTGAAAGTCCACACTGAGTTCAGTCAAAGTCCAAAACATACAAATAGGTCACATGCCGTCATATATCATAATGAGACCATGCCAATACATTGAGTTTTGTGTCAATACATTGTGGAAAATCAACAAATATTTGCAGGCAAGAAACGAGAGTAACGTATCGGACCTCTCCTCTCCTCTCCTCTCATTGATTCTTTTTTATCCTCCCCTCTCTATTGAAAGAGTGCAGACTGGAGAAGGCAGGCTCTAGTGAGCACCGGCTCCCTCCTCTTCAGGCAGCGTGTGATGTGACTTGAGCCGTGTGATCTCCATGAGAGAAAACCCTGATGCATACAGGAAATAATCAGGGCAACACAGGCAGGGTTCAGAGGAATGCAAATATTTTCAGAGTGCTTAAAAAACAATACCACACACATACACCGCCCCCCCACCTCCCTCCCCCCCAAACACACACCCTCACACACACATCGTACACACATTTAACCACAATACATACCCACACATACATCACACAACAGAGGAACAAAAAAACAACAACCAGCCCCCTGACAAAACTCTCCCCAAGTGCATTTGCATAAAACATTAAGCTTAACAAAATGATTACACCTGACAAGTTGAGTTGGAGGAAGAACATCGCCGGTGGCAGCCAGTTACTTGCAGATCCTGCAATCATTCTCTCGTCAAGCAACTGTTTCATGGCCGCCTTTGTAGGCACTGTCATGCCGCTGCATCGTGATTAATCCTTCCCTTTTGTTTTTCTTTTCTCCCATCCACCCCTCTCAGTCCCTCCCACAAATCCAATAAGTTGCCCTTAAATCAGGTTACCCTGCACCTTGCAGATAGGAGTATTGTGATGGATATGCCAAAATGCATGCCAGGCAGCATGTTTTTGTGCGGAAGCACTGTGAAATTGTACTGCTGTGATTCTGCATTATGGTGCTAAGTGTTTGTCTTGTAATGCAATTAAATGTGCATGTAAGCCGCCCCCACACTCCCCAAACTATTGTGTGCTGTATTTAATAATTTTATATACGCTCTTTTGTGACATTGCCATTTAACCCGAGGTAAAATAGAATAATTTAGAGGAGTATTAAAAGAATAACTTTAGAGTGTTTGCCATAGAGAACACAAGCTGGATGATTTTTGAAAAAAAAAAAAAAGATGACAATCAAAACATTAATATCCTTCTCAGTCATATAAGCCTGCTGAAAATTCCGAGCTCTGAATACTTTGCTGAAGGATAGCTCGCAGATAAAGAAAGAGAGAGATTATTGCCTCCTTTCATTTCTGCCCCCCTGGCAGCGGTAGGTATGGTAATATGGTTTTTGAATATTTGCAAGCATAAACTTAAGAAATGAGTGCTGATAAGGAGTGACAGCAACAGAGGCAGCAGAGATCTTCAGCATGACAGGCGATGTCAAAAACCCCGGTGACGCTGTCACTGTGACAAACTTTTCAAAAGAACAATGCACACACACACCGTTATTGAAGTGAGCTGCTGCAAGCCTCTGACAGTGTTGTCCCAGCAGTTAAAAAATGGAAACATCACCTAATTATGCACGCCGTATTTTTTCTCTGAATACCTAAGCCTACAAACTTTCAACGTATGTCAATATACTTTGCAGAGCGCCCGGGTGCACAGGCACACTGGTAGAATGAAAGATTTATAGTAAGATTCATGCTGTGTGATAACAGATTAAATTCAGAAAAATAATTCAAATAAAATATTGAAACTAGGAATTCATTTTCTGTTTCATAAATAGACAAAAAAAATATACATTTTAACCCCGGCCTGCCCTGAACCTGCATCAACCTCCACAAGAGCAGGTGTGTGTCTGACGTGTGGGTTCTGTTATTGAGTTTTACTCTTCTTTTAATCTTAGCTGCACTTTTATTAGCAACTCTGCAGACCCTGTCACGTCTGCGAGAAGCCATGAGGATCATTACTTTCAAAAAGAACCAGCTGGCCCATTGTTTAGGCTCTGCCAGCTGTGTCTATTTTCATAACCCATTTTCCTTTTGTTCTGCTACACCTCCCTATAAAAGTACAGAGACAGGAAGACAGAGTTGTATTTCACCATTTTCATGAACTCTTACCCTTAGGATAGCCTAATGCTCAACACTTCACCGTTTTGTGTGTGTGTCTGCATGCATGTATGCGTGTCGGTGTGCATGTGAGAGTGACTGTGAGGAGGAAGGCAAGGTCTGTAATCACCTAATCCAAACATACACTCGGGGAATCTCATTACTGGACCTAACAGTTCCATTTGAACCTTATCTGGTTTCAATCAGCCGCCTCTCGTTTGGAGCAAGGTGCAGAAACTTGATTCCTTTTGTCTAGAAGTCTCTGCTATCAGAGGTCTCCTGTTTGTCTTGTCTATCACCAAGTTTTACAGCTAACATTATTTTAAATTCTCCATCAGCGTTGAGGAGAGTGACTTCAGTGGCTGTAAAAAAAAAAAAAAGAAAAAGAAAAGCTGCTTCTCGTCATTCAGCTTGCAAGTAGCCGTGTGACATCAGGGGGTTTGTATGTGCAGAATGGACGGCTGCCACGGGGAACTCCCGCTAACCCCACACCCTTCCACACTAACCCCAGCTCTTCCCCAGCCACCCGCTCCCACAGCCCCCCATCCACATGCAAACGGACATTAAAACGAAACCTGACCCTGGCCCTGGAATCTGTAAGGTACTGTTTTTTTCCCTCTCCGTCTTTTAGTTTTTTTCCTAAACGGGGAATCCTGCAGCCCTGTGTGTATGTGAGTTTATGTGCGCAGTCGAGAGGGGGGTCAGAGAAAGGTGAGCAAGAAGCGACGTCAGCCGCTGCGAGAGAGAACTGTCTCAGGAATCCCCAGATTAAAAAAACTCCAGAAGGTTGAGAGTCGGAGATAATCACAGGATCTGGAATTCACAATAACAAACTGGCCATATATCTACCTGTCTCCGGCCTTCCTCCCTGAGACGGCCACAGGGTCAACCAAATGGCTGCATTCCATCAACAGCTCTTTTTTTCTCCTCCTGCTGGGCTCCCAATGAAGTGTCTGGAAGGATCAAATATGGCCTCTGAAGCTAAACTTTTAACTCTTCTTACTCCTGCCTACCTACCGAGCATTTTTTCATGTGACGTGTGTATTTACTCTTTTCAAGCACTGGGAAGTTGATGCGACGTGTCACTTTATCATGCTGTGCCTTTGAGTTTTGAAAAGTGACTGAAGCTGAGACCGAAGGACTGGATCTCATGATTAATGTGGGAGTTTGAGGCGAGATGCTACAAACACCCCACCACCGCCACAGCCGCACAACTGTGACTGAAGCAAAGGGCTCGGGGCTGCAGCGTAGGGGCTGAGGTTAGAGGTCTGGAGCTTTGTGGCTGGGGTTAGAGAGCTTCCTCTGAGACTTAGGTCGGAGCCACGGGCTCTGCGGCTGCAGCGATTTCTGGGTTGAATTAACAGTTGAACAGGGGAGCTGTGAGTAGTGTCTGGAGGGGGCTGTTGGGGTCTGGTGGAGGGTCTAGTAGGGCAGGTATGATTTACATAGCTGTGTGAGAGAGTCCAGGATCTAAGTCTGCTCAGACCCTTCCCCAGGGAGGCATGTTGAAGGAGGTGCTGCATTGTGATACCTGTGTGATTTATGTTCCCCACGTACTCGTCCTTCCAATGCATGACAACTTCATTATTTATTTCTGTTTGTTGTGATTATTTGCTTTAGCGCAGTTACACATACTGTATATTGCATAGACGTTGTGTAAACCTTGGGTTCCAGCCTAGAGATTTGACTGTGTGCCTGTCTTTTCTTCAGATGTGTTCTCTGTAGAGGTTAGTCTTTGTTGTTACCCGTGTACCCGTCTAGACACTGAGGATAATTTGTCCCTTTGCTTCCTCCTCTGGTTGCTCTGTTCTCAGCAAGGGAAATTACCTTACAAAGAGGGCAAGGGTTGCCGATTGAAAGTAAGTTATTTCGTCAGTGTAAAGTGTAGTAAATAGCCCGAGGTTAGGAGAAAATAATGATATACAGTTCTGTCCAGAGGGAGACTACAGCATGAGACACAATCAGACCCGTGCAGAAAACTTTCTGAAATGCTTTCAGAGGATGTATTTCATCATGTTAGATTACTACTGTGGATAGCACCACTACTGGATGGTTATATCATATTCATATCCTGGTGCAGAGTCTGGGGCGTTGTGCACCATCATTCCTCAAGCGTAGTGCATGGGGTTTAGGACTGCAGGGTATATCTAAATTCAGCTATTGATTAACGTTGCAGCAGAAAAAACAAAAAACGAAAGCCCCTGTAAAGACATCAGCGTCTGCAGTTACACAGCAGACTGTTTAATTCCCCCCTCACTGCTGCATTCAAATTATTTGCTTTCACAGTCGAAAATCGAAGGGTTGTAAAAATTGACTTCCTGTACAGCCGGAGAGAAATAAATTTCAGCAGTATTGACAGCAGCAAAACAGAAAAGCTATTGCCCAGCATTTAATTATTGAAGACATTGATCAACAAAGTGATTTATTTGCTGTGGTTCGGTTAAAAGGCCTAATTGAGTCGCAGTGTTCTGTAAAAGGCTTTTATTTGTTCATTTGGTTTGGATCAGATTGCATGAGAACCTACAGCCAGAAAGTAGGAACACTGTTTAGTTTGGATTAAAGCATTTAATGAAGCCTTTTGAAAGCAAAATTTGATTTAGGTGTGTTAACAAAAGAAGTCAAAATGACAGGAGAGTTATTGAATTTAGAGGCAATGATAGGAAGAGACAAAACAAAAGCAGGCTTCAGAAATATGAATTGTGCAGATGATATTTACATTCTCAATGCAAGCATGGTGATGTGCCGAAGACAAACATGTAATTGAGGTATGTCCTTTATTTATTTAATAGTGTAAAATGCATATACCTGGAATCCATGCACAATCAGCCATTCGGAGAAAATCCCTCTCATCTGCACCTAGTGACGACAGCCCAGCAAATGTGGGAGTCCAGTGTACAGTAGAGGGGGACCTCCAGGTCTCCAGCTATTAAGCTGCAGTCCTCCACCTCCCCCTTTGATCATTGTCTCCCATCAATAAGCAGGGAGTCAGATCCATCAGACACTGTACTGCCCATAGTCTCCCTGTGGGAGCTGAAGTAATCTGACTGTTTTAGTCTCTTACCTCATTCATCCGTTCTCACTGTTTTCCACTTTCACTTTTTCATTGTTGAAACAGTGATGACTTAGACTCTTGGAGACCATGCAAATGTAGTTGATGTGTTTCCCTTTCTGCGTTTATGGTCAAGCAAATGGCACGCACCGAAAACTGTAATTAGTACACCCAGAGGGATTTTGAGGAATCCATGTTTTTCTGCTGGAATTTCACAGCTTCCTTTTTTTTAAGTAAGCCAATTTATTATGGAGATTACCCTATGTAGAGAAAATCATTAAGTTTCCATTGTTCCAAAAAACTAGAGCCCGTCCAATATGGATTATTGAGACTGATACCTGTGCTGATTTTGATACCGATATTAGAGGGGAAGAATTCACAGATAATGTGCGGCTGATGAAGAGGATTTTTGAGCTGAAATTAAGATAATTTTCTTTTGGATTGAGTGCCAATTTAGCACAAATATGACAAAGAAGCAAATACTCCGAAGACTGCTTTCCTCAACAAATTATATTATTTAAGAATATTTTTAAGAATTATTTTTTGTTTTACATGATTGTACATTACACCTACACTGTATTACATTGTCAACCAATTCCAAGATGAAAAAATTAAAAAGTAAAGAATTTAAAAAATAAAAATAAATAAACATCAGCACTGCATTTTCACCATCAGCCAATTGCTGACCATTTAAATGAATACAAATAAAATGAAATAATAATAATTATAGTTTTCTGCATTATGTTCTGTAAAACGTTTTTTATATTGCTGCATGTTAGAGAACATATATGCCAATACTGTTAGAAGCAGATATGTCTGTGATTGTGCAATAGATAAATTAGTCAGGCTCTATAAAAAAAACACACACATACACATCTTGTTCCTTTTAGGTTTGCCATTTGTAGTGAGAGTGGATTTTTCTGCAGATGTTGGGAGAATAAAAAGAGTAGTGTTGGGCAGACTGCACCTTCTCTCTCCATCCTACCTCTGGCTCACACCAGCAACATACAGAGGGAGCAGAGAGGAGGAGCAGGCACCAGGATGTTTTCATCAGAATGTCTCTTAACTCCACTGCCAGCAAGCGGTCTAATGATCTCACTTTAGACGGAGATGGGAATGTCGGGATTAATGGCATTCCAAGAGGCGGGCTGGAGCTCCAGGTTGTGTCCCCGGCACAGTTTGAGACTGGAGGGAAGAGTCAGACTGCAGGACTGGAAGAAATTATGAGATAAAGAGAATTGAGAAAGGTGAAGGAGGGGTGGTGTCAGAGAAAGACACCACGGGAGGAAAAAAAAAACGTAAAGTGGGTTGTTCATTTTCTGGATAGATAGATCAGATGGAATGGAACCATGCGTCAGAATGAAGGCAGCTGTGCTTTTGGCAAGGACTTTCTTGGCGCACACATGAATGCACACATGCTCCTCATCCCCTCATACACAATGTAGTTCCACACCCACACACACACACTGCACACATGGAGGTAGAGGGATCTTCATGGACAGGTGAGGGTTAGCTTCAGTATTAGCTCTGTGCTGCAGGCCTGGATGAGCTCAGCCACTGATTTCTTCTTCATTCTTCCTCTCCGGGGCTTTAGCCAAGGGAGCAGTGTTTAGCAGGCCCTCAAGGCATGGAGCCATCTAAGCAGCACTAAGTCCTGGAACTGCTTCACATTACCTGCTGCTGTTCTCTGCCAGATAGCGCTGTGTGTCTGCGCTAGTGTGGGGTTGTGTGTTTGCGGGCTCGCTGTATGTTTACTGCACGTTTGCTACAACTGATGTCATTTTCAGATTACTTAAAACTGCACGTGAATGCTGCATATCATGCACTTTATGAGGTTCCATTCCTTTTAGTAGATCTGTATCTCGCAGTGCAGCTCATATATTAGCATTAAGCACAGGTTAAATAAATATACTTGTTTGCCTGAATTAAATTATTTATATTTTTATTCATTTCTCATTTAACTAGTGGTATCCTTGGATGGATTTCTAAATGGGCCTGCCAGGCACAAGCCTCCAGCTTTCATTTACAGAATGAGAGACACAAAAGAGACACATAACAGCCAGGAAGAGACCCAAAATGACCACAAAAGAAACACACAAAAAGACTTCAAACAGATGCAAAACAGCCGCAAAGAGACGCAGAACAGCTACAAAAAGACACAAAATGACCATGAAGAGACACAATACAGCTACAAAAAGGGACAAAACAATCACAGACAGAAAATAAAAGACCTAAACAACTACAAAGAAACTGAACTATTTCATTAGTTTGACACACCAAAACTACTTGTTTAAGGTTGGGGGAAAAAACTGGGTTAAGGTTATAATAAACAATGAAAAATGAAAAAAAAAATACTGGTTTTAGATGCATCACATTTCATAGGCAATCACACAAACCTTCTTGAAAGGTTTGCAGATGTAAAAGATATTTATTTTTTTGTTGATTATTAAATACATTTTTTTATTGTAATTTTGTTGAACTAACCCTTTAAATAAACACTATATAAGGAATTGGCATGAAATGGAAAATGATGCACAAGAATTGGCTTTGTGTTGCATTTTGTAAAACAGTGGGATTTTTGTTCAGCGTTGCAGAGAGCGCGGCACAGTGCAGCCAGTCCAGGAACAAAAATAAACTGTTATGCTTGGAAGTGTCTTTACTGTACTTAGTCACACACACATTTATCATGAGGTTATAAATCTTTTTGAGTGAAGATTGTTAATGACTCTGAGAGACAGTGGTGGAAGTGCTCTGTCTCCTCCGTTAGACGGGTTGTGATTCTAGTTGCAGAAGACAGCGCTGTGGCTGGGATAGTACTTTACCTGGCTCAGGGCTCCCCTGGGCTCGCTATAGTGGAACGTTCTGCAGGCTGGGGGCCCTGGCCTCATGCTGGGCCTGTCTGCATCCAGCAGTTTATGGAGACGCCGCATATAGACTGACACTGACAGTTTGATGTCTGCCCGCCGCCTCTTGTACCTTCCTGTTCGAGAGTGTTGCTATCTCCGTCTTTATTTGTTTAACTCTCTCTTTTCCTCCTACCCTCTCTGTCTTTATCACTTTCTATTTCTGTGTGTTATTTTGTTTAAGTAGAGATGAGCAGAGCTGGCTTTGCACCTTTAGTGTTCTTCCTGGGTCTGCAGGATTTCAGGCAGGAAACCTTCTAAACACCAGTGGGCAGAAATATCAGTGTGTGGTGGAGTTGTTTAATATTTCCTTTCCTCTGTAGATATGGACATGAGGGAAATATCCATCTCCTGGGATCCTGACCCCATAGGAACTATCTGTATTCCAGACGGAACTCAAACAATGACGTTTGGACGGAGCGGGGGGGCTATTTGTAGTGCCGGGTCACTTCCAAGGCATCAGCCCCCAACCTTTCAGGGGCCTCAGACCTCAGTCCATTTTTAGTGTTGAGTGCAGTGAAAATAAGCATCACCAGCAGTTTGTCTTTTTACAGCCTTGCATCATTTCCTGCCTCCCCCTCGCTTTTGATCATACTCTCTCCCATTCTGCTCGAACACACACTCATACGCAAACAAACTTGCACCATCCTCCGACTCCTCCGTCTTTCCTCTGTCCCTCTAGCTCTAATGAGTCTTTCAGCTGAGCGATGATAGACTTGTATTTATTCTCCAGGCCGATAATTTTAGGGAGTGTATCTGCACTCTCAGTGCCTGGGGCCCATGCCAGGGACAGATCAGCCCCAGCTCCAGGCACTGAGAGGAATGGGGAAATTGTTTTTCGGCATCCACCTCCTCCCTGCCCGATTTTTCTTTACAGTACAGTAAATATACACACCATACATAAGTATTACTTCATTCTCCCGCAGGCATTGTCACTATTTGAATTTTTCCCAAAACAATTTACCCTCAGTTATGCACATACTCCAATACATGCACACACACGCAGCTAATCCTGTTAGCTCATAACACATTGACAATGGACTAACTCCAAGCAAAAGCCCCAGGCTACGACTTCCTACCTCCTAGCTTGGTAAACAAGGAGAAAAACTGACAAAAACATCATATAAATGTTTCCGCCTGTCATGGAGTCAGGTTCAAGTGCCCCAGCAGTTGTTTGCTTTTGCATATAAACTTCAAAGTTTGCAGCGAGTGGCTGTATGTTGTGGTGAAAGACCCACGGCATGATGGAGAGCACCAGGCCAGGGAGACGGAGCAGCACTGTGAGATAAATCTAACATGCCGCACATGAGCTCATTAATTCAACATTTCAGTCTATGTGGATGAGACAAGGAGGGCCTATCCAAACACTGTCCCTCCACAGCAGGGCCCTGAGCACTCTGAAGCACTCTCTATTTACTGTAGGCCTGTGTTTGGGCTTGTGCCATGTGACACTTTGACCCAGTGAGAGGAGATTGTTGAGACTTGTATCCAAGAAGGGAAACAGTGAGCTATTGTGAGTCTCAGCACAGCGGGGTTTAGTCTTGTCGGATTTATCATTTTCTCAACTTTCTGACACGTGTGATCGGTAGTCTCTCTAAATCTCCGTGCTGTTTCCCTGCATTCCCCTCCTGCTGCCTTACTTACTTTTAACCTCATAAACTTGTTTTTTATTCGAAAATGTAATGATAGAATTTAAAAAAGTGAGCTTACTCAACAGGAAACCGCTTGTACGTCTTTTAATATCCCATAACAAACTTTTTATTGCATTTGACCAAACAACCTTTTTAAAAATACTTTTAATTTAAATATAACTTTTGAGTGAGTGCAAAGACAACCTATCCCAGGCCAGTCCAGCCCTACCCTGCTGTCTTTCGCACACACGCCTATACCTCTGACTCAATACTTAAGATTCCACCATGCTCCCAAACATCCCCTCGGTGTTGACATTAGATCCACAGGATCAGTGTCTCCCCAGGGCAGATGGTCTTTGGGGAGGGGTTGCGCGGCTCCCTGGATGCCTGGATTTGTGCTGGAACACGCAGGACGAATCAGAGCACCTGTGTTCGTTTGGACATAGCTCTGCACATCACATGATCTGTCTGAGGCGGGACAGGGAGTAGATGGGAGTGCAGCTGGGGCACACTGATGTCCAGAACTCTTCCTGTCTGATCAAACTGACCTCAGGTCGACCAAGGGAAAGACTCATCCATCTCTGCCTCCACTTACCACAAAGATGACATCATCTACTGTATTTGATGTTTTCTGTCAGGTTTCCTGTCTAAAATAGCCAGTTTTACAGACATTCTTCTTGCTTTTGTTTAACGTATTCCGTTTAAAGCAGAAGCTCAACTAACATACTTTAAAAGTGTATTTATCTCAATATACTAACTCTCTGGGAGTGTCTCTCAAGCATTGTGCAGCACTAAAAACCTCTATATGTATCTGCCTGCAGAGTTGTGCACGTTCACACTTTGCAAGAGCTAGCTCAGTTTAATTACCAAAAATTTTACAATTCTATATTTTGAAGATTGCAGTCCCAACGACAGGTGGGTTCACTTGTTATTTTTTGAATTGTTTGCTCCAAGTCAAATGCTTAAACTTAATGTTTTGTTTAAAATTGGTTGCCCATGTAGCTGCAGTTCAGACATGTTTTCTCAGGCACAGTTTACATTAAAATGGGAGATTTTTTCCTGTGGAATTGGTACAGATTACAAAATAGAAAGAATATGAATTGCCTTCCTGAGTAACGTTATAGGTGGTTTAAAGAGTAACCGTGTTAACTGGTGACTCAACCTACTGTCTCACGGTTGCTTTGTAGAGATGGCAGCTGTTTAAAACAAAAACAACATGTAGGAGTCCTTATAAAAGCCTGCAATTTTTACAACAAATAACCATTTAAGTTAAGCATCCACAGACACATTCGACACAAATCACCAGTTAACACAGTCACTTGTTAGACCAAATCACCGGTAGCTGTGATTTCTGAGTTGCCAGTTCCACTCTGCATGCCGCAGTTCAAGATACATTAGTTGCAAACTGATACATCCAGTTCTCCAGTTCTTAATTATAAATACATAATTCTTTGCTGGGGCTACAGTTCATAGAAGGTGAACAGGCACAGCGTCATAGCCCAGACAACTCTTATAATGTTTCATACATCTATAGGACAACCTTCAGGTCACGAGGCTTGATGATATCAGCCTCACTACTCTTCCATCAGAGTGATACCACATGGTGTTTAGGTCTGGGAAATATTATTTTGAGTGTATACTCCAAAGTAGCACCATATTGTCCCAAAAAAAGGAGCATAATGTGGAACAGAAGTGCAGTGTTGGGCCTTTGTCCAGTGCATTAACCCCAATCAGCTCATGGACAGTATCTGGGAGAGAAAGAGGGGAATAAGGAAAACCAGCATGGGGTAAACATCTCTCTCTCTGGCTTTTTTTCAAGATCTTTTTTTACGGTTATATTGATCGTGGGATAGATACAGAGTGAAAGGGGAAGACATGCGTGAAAGGGCTCTGAGTCGGATTCGAACCCGCGGTACCCACATACGAGGACTGAGCCTCTGTGATATGTTTCATACCAGGTGTACCACTGGGACGCCCCAATTTCTTGCTTTTTAAATTAGCTCTCAAATATATTTCTGGGGTAGAACTATGAATACTTCAGTTTACTTCCTAACTTTATCCAGTTTTCTTTGTTTTCTAGTGCAAACTTCGTCCATTTCTTATATTATATGTATCGTAACTAAGAAATACCATAAGAAATCCAAGAAATTTGGAAAAATTACTTGTAAAATTATTCATTTAAAAAAGTTCAAGTTAAAAAGATAAAATTAGTAAATTTCATCAGATCTCCCCAGCCACTCAAAGCCTTTAAAACCATCCTGTCCGGTGGACGTGATGTGTAGTTGTCCTCTGCCTTGTTCATCCTGACTGTCACTGTGGATGACAGGTAAATGACCTCTAAAAGAGCAAATACTGTCACTCCACTGTCATAAATGCCCCTTGTATAGCACGAAGCAACATGCATATTTATGATGTCGCATAAACACTGCCCTTACGTCACACCAGCAGGCAAATGTGTACCTCACCACGCCACTCATCTCCCAGCCTCCAGAGCCCTGATGGCACGGAGCACCAAATGGAAGAGACGTCAAAGAGAATGCCAGCCTTCGTCAAACTCTACATGGTGAATTCCATCAAGGCACAAACCAGAAAAAAATACCCTTTAATCTGCCCATGGGGGAATTATTCCCAAACACTCAGCAATAGGAGTGTGGCCATTTCATCCTGTTTTGATTTGGAGGCTTCTGATGAGATCTAAAGTGCATGTTGAGGCAGCGGGGCCTGCTGCTGTGAGGTATCAGTCATCCTAACCTGTCAGAGGTGAGGGACTTTCATAAACTCTGATGATTAGTGGATGATGAGTCCAGACATGTCGCTGACTGACAGCTTCACCGCCCTGCCAAAAGCCTTAATCCAGGAGGAATGGCGGGAGGCGAGGCCCGGGTATTAATCCTGTGAGCTTCACGAACAACAGAAACACCACTCCGTGTTTGATAAAAGCCTTGTAGGCAATTATAATTTTTCATATGTGTGTTAGCTTCACTTTGCATAGTGTAGGACTGTCCCTAACTTTCATACCCCTGCCAGTAAGGGGGAGTTGTTAAAAACCCGAGATGCATTCTGGGATGAGTTGAAACAATTGGACACAACTGGTGTGAAATCCTTTTTGGTCCCCAGTGAGGTGCTCTGACTACTCCACCACACCTCGGCCCATCTTTCCTCTCAGTGGGGTGCCCTCACGACACCTCCGGCTTCCCCTGGCAAAGCAGCCAGACTTCCTGTATTTCCCAGCCATAAAATATTGCGTACAGTATGTGCAGTTGTCGACAGGGGAAAAAGTCCAGATGAAAAAGCTGCAATAAATTCAAACAGACGTCTAACTGTTAATTAGTTTATGTCCTTTCTGTTTTCCTTTGGCTACTGTAGTTAGTCTGACTCTGCATCCTATGTTTCTGATGGGAATGTGGAAGAAGAGCAAAGTGATTTAAAGTAAGTAGACTTTTTATAAGTCTTGCATGCATAAACTCGCATGCTGCAGTTCAACCGAAGCACAAGTGGCACAGGAGTGATTAAAGCTAGTTTTACCAAAATGAATGCTCTCTGACCTACGCCCTTCCTAAACGCTGCTATCCTACCTTGAACGCTGGGTGAAACTCATTCAACCTCCTCCCGCAGGTCAGCTAATAGCGGAGATATTTGTGAAAGATGCTTCCCGAAAATTAACGTATTGAAAAATGTGTTTCCTCCCTCCCTCACATTTCACATAACCTCTCATAGCAGACAAGGCTCGAACAACAGAGCAGGCTCCAGTGAGGATCCACCTGCGCTGGTGGTAATGAAAAGACAGTCTAGTCAGAAAGTCTCGTGACGAGGAGACAGCCCTGCCAACATCCGATGCAGCTGGCTTCAGCTTCTCAAGGTCCATGCTGAGAAAGCGAAGCCTTCAGGGTAAAAAAAAGTATAGATATTTAATACTTTACTCTGTCTCCATATCTCTTAAAGTCAGCCACAATCCCTGCAGACAAATGTGAAGGTCAGTTTGTCAGTAATGTTGACTTTTGTACGCTACAATGTCAGCTGTGATGCAAGAACAAAAAAAAAAAATCCATCGTTAATATATATCTATGTTACTAAAACAGCCACACAGAACACATTGTACCATTTCTTTCAATGCGCCGCCTAGGCAGATGGTTATTTATCCTTGTAGGTGTGAGTTGATTGACAGGTGCTTTGGAATGTTGCGTGAAGCCGTTTCACAGTTCAGTGTCAAGGTTATGGTGCATCACACAAATCCGTGCTAATCGTAGCCCCTAGTAAGCTCCACCTGACAGTGAGGAACTCCACCGACAGTGAATTGTTGACATGTTTTTCCGAAACCGGCATGCCCGGCACATTATTTCCCCTTAAGCCTATTCACAATAATGGGGAGTGCTGAAAGGATTTTGATTGTCTGCTAAAGTATTTAATGCACACCAAATATTTTAGACACTGCTCATGGTGCGGAAACAATACATACAGTTTCCAGCATTCTTGGTTAATCAAGCGGAACAAAACAAACCGAGCCAGTGGGAGGAAAGGAGAAGAAAATATTGGCCTTTTAGCGTATGTGGATGACCTGCTTCTAAAGGAGCTGCTGCCATTATTTCACTTTCTCTGAATATTTTTCTTTTTAAAAGCACGCTGTGACTTCTTAGTATATGAATATTCACCTGATTCTACCCAGCTTGTAATAAATGAATGATAAGATCACAATGGGATCTTTCTTCAATGAAATTTAACGGCATTACTCTGAAATGAACTGTATGCCTCTGCCCTGCGGTGTTTAAAAGGATTACTGGAAAAACACAATATCTTCTTTGTCAGCACTTAAGGTCTATATAGCCGTGCCTCAGGATATCCCTTTCCCGAAAGGAAGGATTGCCCCATTTTATTTTTTTTTCAACTCTCACGCTGCTCATCACATTAACACCTCAGCTACACTCAAAAGCAAAGACTCCCTCTTATAATGGGATTAGACGGAGCAAAGTTGCTATTTTCTAATGTAGCGTAAACTGTTACAGCCTTTGCTTTCGTTTAAGACATGATAAAAATGGACATTTTGTCTTTTTTGATCATGTGGAGTCAAATCAAAAAAGACACATTCGGCTTATTTTTGCTGCAGCACAGTATAACAGCACAAATATTTGACCTACAGAAACTCTTACTTCGACATTTCTGACACAGATTTCAACAGGATGGTGTGTGTTCCTTGCATTATCCTCCTGTATCGTCTGACACCCGAGGCCCTTCACACACCCTTCCTCACTGTCCCCTTCCAGATGTTCCCTTTTTGACTTCCTCTCCATCTGCCATTCTCTCTCTCTGACAAAATCAATAGCAAGTCCATTTGCCATATCATACTGTAGCGTCTCCCCAAACTCCGGATGATAATGATGCAATGATAACCCAGGGGTGAGGCGCATAGAGAATTTTAGACTGATCAATACAGCTGGTGTACAGTATGACAAGGTTTATATAAGGAGGAATGTTCCTCTTGCTACTTGCTGCCTAAAATATCACTTATTTTTTTAAATATCATAAACTAATATGTGCTGCAAGGGAATTTAAATAGCAAAAGTTTTTGGTAGTTAGAGTTTTATACATGAAATATTTAATCATGCTTTTTGTGATTTTTGTCCATCATCATTAGCTGGTTCAGGGTCAGTTTATGGGTCACAGACTTGAATTTTCTTCCCCATGTCCCTGGACAGTAGCAGTGATATGAGCCACCATGACATCACTCCATTAATGTGCTCCTCAGCCAAAGAGAGCTAGAGAGTTGCCCTTCCTTGGGGGAGATTTCAGCGAGGGTCTTTTGCGTTATGAGCTGCTCCAGCAAACCCCACTTAAAGCCAGCCTTCTGCTTCCTAAACATGGATTTAATACCCTCATTAATGATATATGACAGGGGAGATCAATGCAGGCTGCAAGTTAGAGCCCTGGATCTGTGTGTGCGTGTGTGTGCAAGCATTTGTATGTATCCATGTGTGTATAAATGTGTGTTTATGTGTGTGTGTGCATTACTTCATGCACTGCCTTTAATGGGTACATGCTGTTGAACATCATAGAGACTGGATTGCCTCTGGATACGTTTTCACCTCATGGAAGAGAGGCTGGGAATAGCAGGCTGGGATGCCTTCAGAGGTCGTAGCAGCTAATTCCATAAGTTACACAGAGAATAAAGGTTTGTCATATAGGCTGACACCCCTTTGCTCTGGGTAGCTGTTGTCCCAAATCAAGCCCCTTTTGTGAATGGGGCTTGATTTTTGCTATTTTATTTGTGATATTTAAATAAAAGTAGTAGGGTTCAGATGATACATGAAACATTCTCCCATCAGGAAGTGTGAATACAGGGTGGCAAAACCAAAATTACATTGTAGATATAGGCTGTAACTCAGTAGAAAATGTGTGTCTTTCTAATATACTCACCTGTAGTAATTACAATCAACATTATAACAATATTAAAGAAAAAAATAACTTTTGAATAAATAAAGCATATGAAGCATATTATAGACGCATATGATATGATATCATGATAATATCATCATGATGAACTATGACGATTCTATTTAAGTTTGTGAAGTGCTGACTTTTTTAAATACATTATTAAAATAGTGAAACAGGACTACATGTTTAAGTTTAAGCACCAAAACTACTTGGTTAATATTAGGAAAGGATCAGGGTTTGGATTAAAAAATAAATAATTCCGTAACTACAGGACACAGTTTGGTCGATAACGCAGGTGATGTTGTAATGTATTTACATTCGGAAGTTAATTTACATCTTCAATGAAAAATAACAACTTTGACTTTTGGTTTGAAGGGGATCTGACCATCCTCAACAGACTTTGTTCATATTTATTTATCTAACAAAAAGCGTATGGGTCATAACAAGCTGCGTCTCTGGGCCCAATCCGGGGAGTTAACTATGAATTGCATTGCATTACTTTTCTTAGGTATCATAATGAACCGGCTTGAACAACAAATACAGCAACAATCAGTAAATATGATCTCTATGTAGTTTCCTCTTTTTCATAGTCATTATATATTCATTTTATGCAGCATAGACCTATATTTCCAATGTACTGTATTTACAATGAGATATGCTGTGTAGAAATGTTGGCATAGCTCCATATCAGTGGGATATTTTATTCGAGCTCTGTATACAATATACAGTTCACTGTAGAGGCACACTGCCAGAGACATCCAAATAATCTTCAACGCTGGGATTGAATTTTTACAGTTTACAGCGCATCAAGGTTAAAGCCCAAGTTTTAAAAAGCAAAACTGAAGCACCATCTACTTGACCCTGTGACACTCTATTTGAAGGAACCCATAGCTGAGGTGATAGCATGTAATAAAGCCCCAAGATCAAAGTTTGGATTTGATTTCCAGCCAGCATGGCCCACTGAACAGGGCCCAACAAGCCCATCCAACAGCCATGGCAACCATTCAGCGCTTTATTTTCTTATTAGATTGCTCTCCCAGAATTCCATTTTTATCCACATAGATCTGGCCAGTGAATCACCATTAAAGGGCCCATCAAGCTGTCAGGCCATCCGGAGTGCAGGTGCAGCGGGCCCACTCCACTGTAAACAAGCAGCACAGACCCCTGAATAATGGAAACCCAGACTGTTTTATGTTGTTCAAGGGGACTTAAAGAGATTCATCTCCTGCTGCTTTTCACCAAGTTTGCTTCACAACTCCAGGCTGAGCTGCTCAACGTTACAGTCTCATGTGAAGGGAGAGGGAGGGCTGGGGAGAAAAAAGGTTGGATGTGTAGGGTGAAGGAGGGGGCTGGGAAGAAATGGAAATCTTTCCTTACATTCTCAGACAATCACTGTAAGCCTGTGCCAGAAAGCTTTGTTTCTGGAAAGGGGTCTAAATGGAGCATTTTATGCCTGGCTGAGCACTGACACTAAAAAGCTGAGACTTCTTCATATCTGACAGATTTTCTTTCATTATCTTTTCTCCATAATTTCTTCAGTAGTTAGAGAGGCCGCAGTTCTTTGTAGAGCAGCGAAATGTCTGACTTAACTATTCGAGACACCAGATAATTGCCCGCCGGTCCTTGTTCCCCCAAGGTCAGAGAGAGAGAATGGAAGTGCCCAAGAAAAACAAATGCAGACCATAGTGTAGTTGTCACACGCTCCACTAACACATGTGAAGGCTGGCTCCTCTTTTGTTCTCAAATAAATTGCCCTGAAGAAGTGCTCACACATAAATGTGTCCCGCATAAACTGAAGTAAGAGGGGCATTTTTCATGATTTGCGAAAATGGTCCTCAGAGTTTATCTTATGTCGTTGAGTTTGAGTGACATCACCCCTCCATTAGATTATTACACACCCAAGATGTGCAGTGTTTTCTAGAAATGGTCTGAAAGATCTTTTTTTTTTTTCAGAGCCCAACATAGGAAGTGGTGCATGTTTACTTGGAGAAAAAAATATCAAAGTGTTACACTTATCTGAAAGTGTTTTTTCCAAGCAAGAAACTGAGCTTGAACTGCCTAAAATGATCTGAGAAAATCTGCCCATTACTATCCAATTGGAAAATGTGAGCTAGCAAATGTGTGCTAGATGTAGCTCTGTGGGGTAGTTAGCACCTTGCTGCCCTGTCTTTGAGGGTGTCTGGTTGTCATTAGGGGTGATGGGCAACAGCGCAGGCAGGTGGGGCTCAGCGCTTTCGGTTCGCTGACAGTTTTGTAACTGTAAAAGATATTATCCAAGGGGAATGAAAACAGCACTCAGCGGGTCTGTCAGGGAAGACAGACAAGTTAAAACAGATGATGCGCGTCCCGGTGACTGCCCCATCATTTTAGTGCCCTGCTACACATGCAGCTGCAAAGAACCCTGGGTCGCCACATCTGGCCGGGCTTACCTCGAGGCTGAAGGCTGGGGCCTGGGGGGACAGACAGTGGAGACTAAAGGAGACCTGTCAGAACAGACCAAACAAAGGCTCGCTGGCTACCGACAGGCTAAACGCAGAGAGGACCCAAGACATGGCTTCTGCTTCTGTTTTGTCCCCATCAGCCTTTCAAAATGACACCTCACAGGGAAGTGGATGGCTTTTATTTCACTGTTTACAATATGTGGCTAGCTTCTGTTTACGGTAGCTGAGGGTACTGATGGGATGATGCATCTGAGATACCCGAAGGGGAGCACGCAGTATACACAGCTTCCACAGTCAAAGATGATGCAACAATTTGAAATTATTTAACAGTAACTTTGCTTCATTGAGATAAGATTCATTTAAATGCATGTCAAAGTAAACATTGCCTGACATATTGTCTTGAAATGGAACTGAAACAAGCAGCCCACAACAGGATAACAATATATCAAAACAGACTCTTTTGAATTTTCTCAAGCTCTAATTGCCTGCAAAAACACACAACTGTGATACTGCAGAGCGTTACACATCATTGAGATTACATAAACTGTAAATTTGTTAAAGGGGGAAGTTTGTAGTCCATCAAACCACTGGATTTTCCTGCTCACTCTATAGAGGTCCAGGCTTGTGCCCTCTGGCACTGAGGGCTTTAGAGGAGAAGAGGCCCAGGCCAGAGAGGGCGCAGGGCAACATGGGGTGACTGAAGGACACAGTGTGGGGTCACACTGGGGCTCTTCCTGCTCTGCATGTTGCATGCCCCAGTGCTCTGGAGGCCAGAGCCTGATTACTGCGCTGGGATCCAGCCGCAGAGCGTTTTCATTAGGGAGAGGGCCAAGATCATCCAGGAAGGTTCCGGCCCATTAATACATTTGAAACGGCGAATGAAAGGGGGGGGCGGCCGGGGGGTTTGAAAGGGGGGCTGTGGGTTATTTTGAAAGGGGAGAACCCTGTGGAACGACCATGAGAGCCTTAGTGAATAAATACCCTGTGGATCATCTTAACCTCATTCTACTTTTTTCCCCCTGTCCTCTGTCTAAGATCTGCAGCCAATTTTCCTGCAATTTGGGATAAATTGTTTGTGAAATCCATGTCGATCCTTCCACTGGGAATCCATTCACAAAAGATAGAAAAAGAATGGTCCGGCTGGATGGATAACTGCAGCGAGAATGGGAACAATGTATGGAGAATCTGGTTAATGACATCATCTGCTTCCTGTTTCAAACTTGTGTTTTTCATGCAGACAATCATAACATGCCATAGAAAACAGATTTTGCATTCACACTTGAAGTAGCTCGGAGTGATCAAAGTACCTTCATTCATGGGATACCAGAAGATATGACACTGACAGATGTTTGTGCAAAGCTGTGGTACTTTTGATATGTGTTTTGAGGTCTGGGGCTCAGGGTCAACACAAGCTTACAAATGCATGGACTGAATTTCCCAGGGTTTATATTACCTAACATGTTCTCTGCTCAGACACCTTCATCTTCCTCTGCTGGACATGGATGGAAGCAGGTTGATCTAATTATACTGAAGGTTAACTGCACATCTAATCTCTCTTTGGTAAATATGATATTTCCCATGCTAGTAGTTGCACCACTGTAGGTGTTTATTACCAATAACCATATCAAGCTTTCAGCGCTGCAGGAAAAGAAATCTCCTCAGGTCAGTTTTCAAACTAGTTAATATTTTATCCTGCGTAGTGGTGTAATGACTGCTATTGATTTTTCATCATCTCTTATTAATGCAGTCTGGTGCCACAGCAAAATGCTAATCATATATTAAGCCTCTCTACATTTTTCATTTTAACTTCTTCAATTACTGTAACTAAGAGTACGTCTCAATTCAAGGTCTTGGAAACCCGTCGGCGGTATTTCAGAAGTCTGCTGTGATGTCTCTCCCAGCTGGGTGTTTAATGTGAGTTGTTTTAAATAATATGGTAACCGCTCTCAGCAGCCAGCCAGGGAAATTAGCGTTGGCAATGTTATGCAGTCTATGAATTTCTCCAGTGATCCAGGCTTCTTGATTCATTTAATGCATTAACAATAGAGACCAAATATGACCTCGTATGCTCCGCTGGCCCAGCACACACCTCAGACAGTGACCCTGCCAATAACACAAAAGCTGGACTGGGCCCGCCAAGCCGTTGCAAAGTGAGCTGTTAAAGCCTGACGTGTGTTTTGTCATTGAAGCACGACAGGGAAGAGGCTGACGGTAAGCACTGAGCAGTGCTCAGGGAGCAGCGGGGGTAAAAAGGCTCTGTGACTTGGCAGCAAGGAGCGCAGTCTGTGCCAGCACAGCTGTCCGGCAGGCGTCTCATTCAGAGCTGCTCCCAACGTGAAAGCGACGACCGATCTATCACTACAGCAGCCGGGCACACAAGGACACAAAGGTGTAAACCCAGCCTGCAGAGGAGACGGGCCCAGCAGTGTGCTGACAGAGCTTTACACGTCATTATCTGTCCTCATAGACTTGTATGAAGGGATTTAATTGGCTTGTCTTCCTAGATAGGAAACTGAGAGAATACTTTGACGTCTTCATTATATTTGTGGGTCAGTTTGCAATTAGGTTGTGATTTTTGGAAGGATTCCCAACAGCACATTTATTGTATCCCTTCAAAGTGCTCTTTGTTTATTCAGCGTTTGTATGGACGTCTACACATGCTATACAACAATGGAAAAGGTAGGGCAATTATCAAATGAATTAAAGTTTTTAAAGTGTGTAATTCAGTCAACTGTTAATAACTCGCGCGGCGCCAGGCCTGTGGAATCTCTTTTGTTACGAAGACAATGGTGAGAGGGGATTTTATGAGCAGGCATTTTTCTCATGTGCCAGGTTTTTGTTTACACTTTCATTATATCTCCACTAAATTATCTGATGCCTACATCCTGAGTCCAATCCCGCGGTTAGGTTTTAATCTCCTGACGCACTCAGCTCACTCCCCTCGCTGTCCTGTGCCACACAGGGAATCGGAGAGGGGTTATATTACAGCACATGAATCAAGGCAAAATGAAATGCACTCCAGACGCTTTCAGATGGTTTTAATTTATGGCAGAGGCCTGCGGATACAAAAAAATGCATTAAATGTAATCTGATCACTTTATTCGATGCTGAATTTATGAGCAATCGGACCCTGCCTGGCTGAGTGACTGGTTTTAAAAATAGACTGTGTGATAGATTACAGATCTTTAACCCTAAAATAAGTTGATAGTAGTATTAACAATAGGAACATTTATCATTTTTATTTGTACATTGTCTGTCAAGTATGCATCAGAACTGTGGTGGTCTGCCAGAAGCAGTCGTAATTTGACTATTTATCAAGTTGTAAGCCAAGTTTTTACAATATGCTTTTAGATCTTAGCAGTTTTTAACGTTTTTTTTAAAAACTATATGTATTTAACCGTATATAGGATTTTAGTCATCAGACGTCTGGACTTTTAAGTTATCAGAGAAAACAAGCTGAGCAAATGTTAGCGGTCACTCCAGCTTTAAAAAGTAAATAAATATACGTAAATACTGGAAGTGAATTAGTTACCAGGGTGATGTGACTACAGTAAGTTACTTAAAAAAAAACTGGATTCACAAAATGTGAGCAACAGAAGTTACGTTAAAAACTGCTTTCTTTTGATTTCACTCGGAACATAAACCCGTCTTCCTATTTCGCCATTGTTTTACCCATCCACCTACCTAAGTTTGGCCTCCGCCGTTTTAACTTTGCATGGCTGTCAATCGCTACTACCATCCTCTCTGTTGTGTAAACTAGGGAAACAGATTATTAAAGTGAAACCGCTTAATTCTGTGTTTTTACCAGTTTAAATCCCTTCTCTGCATAATTCAGCTCCTGGTATAAACCTCCTGAATGTCTGGATCTTAAGTTATCAGAGAGCTGAGCAAATGTTAGCATCAGTTCAACTAGTAGTCCTTCCCACCTGCTGAACAGCATTGGAGAAACACTTTTTTGAGTTAAAATTGCTTTATTAAGTGTTGTTACCGGTTGTAATCAACAGGTCTGTTTGTTTTGGAGAGGAGGAGAACAATGACAGCATTGATTCATTGTTTTGTGGTTATTTTGATTGAGAGACCCATAACAGTTGAAAATTACATATTGCACTATTAAGTACTTTTGGATTCAAGTTAGTCCAAGATTTATTTAATTTACTAAGGAAATCTGCAACCTCACAGAAAATAAGATAAAAGAGTTCCAGAGATGCTCATAACCAGTCACTTGAGAAACATGTTTGATTTTTCCAGTGCCAATTTAGCAGGGATTGACTTTCCCCATCTCCTCTGTTGTGGTCTATGTTCCATTGATGTCTCAATTGTAAAAATCATCTCTCATTCTGTGTCCTCAGAGATCAAATCAATTTATGAGTGCTGGATATCTGTCGCTGGACCAAATCCATTACGGTCAATCCAACCCAGCAGGGCACTTGGCTTGCACATTAAGAGGTCCACAGGCATTTACAGCAAAGTGAGGAGACGCATCAAGTTTTAATGCTCAAAGCCACAGAAACCAATGAGGGATTAGTCTGACTCATTACTTGACATTAATGCCTTGTGGCATTAAAAGAGAAGTGCAAAATGCTGTCGAACAAATATTTTTTCTTCAAAACACAAGTGATCGGAGATTGTTTTTAATCTTTTGCTCTGTTGAGCAGATAATGCATGGCCACAAGCAAGAACATTAGCATACAATCACACCATTTGTTCCAGCTTGTGTGTGTATGCAAAGACTTAGGAAGTGCATCCATCAGCAGTTTCAGGCCCATGCTGAAAAACAAAATTGCCTCTTCCTTCCTTCAACTTTGACCGCGGTGCAACCAGTGACACCTGGTAAGCGAGGATGTTCCAGTGAGTGCAGAAGGATATGTCTCCTTCGAAAATTGTTCTGGATATTTGGAAAACCACAAGATACGTGCCATCATTGTGTTCTCAGGCTCGGACAGAGTGTCTTCGTTAAGAAGAGATGTTGATGTTCTTCTGACAGCAGCTTGTGAACATCTGTGTGAGGAAGCCCCCCCACCACTACTGTGAAATCAAGATCAACTTCAAACCGAGCGTCTGCTCTCTTTTTCTGCTTCATGGATGCATTCCTTCCTCCTCTCAGTACTAGAACAGTATAATACCAGTGTCACCACATTTTAAATGTGCTGGCAGCATATTTATCAACCACTTTGGCTCTGACTGAAATCAACATCTACTGGATGGATTGCCATGAAATTTGGAATGGACAGTTATGGTCCCCAGAGGATTACATCTACTGACTTTAGCATTCCTGACTTTTCCTCCAGCCCCAACACCAGGCTCAAATTTGGGGCTTTTGGTGAAGTGTTTTGCTAACTATTGGATGGATTGTCATGAAGTTCTGTAAAGATACCCATGGTGCCCAGAGGATGAACTCTAATCATGTTGGTTGTTTGGCCTCTGGTATTGCTTGTCCAGCTTTCTCAAGTACCACTCATCTTAACAACTTCACGCTACTTTCGGAAACAAAATCGTTGATTTTAAAGGTTAAATTGCTGATGCTTAAAATGTTGAGATTGCTACAAGGTAATACCTCCAGTTTATCTGTCTTCTGTTCTGAAATGTAATCTAGCAAGAATAAGTTATACACAGCACACCATTTGGCAGTGTAACAGTTAGGCTTCCCCTTTCAGTATACTACACAGAGTGTACATAATGTACAATAATTAATGTTCTCAATCACACCTCCTGGCACTTTAATGTCACCCATTTGACCATACTTAATTCATACTTGATGTTTCTATCAGACTGGTAATTTATCATTTATTTAATTCCCAAAGTAGAATTTGGGTCATGCACTCAGCATGTACAGTGCAATATAGTTAAGTCAGCTCAAGTCAGTACAGTCTGTTAACACTGCAAGTTGTTGTTTGTGTTCACAATTACATCACCAATAAGTGACCTTTATTTCAACAATCCCCAGAGTGAAACTTTAGATCTTTCCTTCATCCTATTGCATGAATGACATTTAACTTTTAAAAACCGTCTTCATCGTCATCATCTGAAACTAACAATATAGAAAAGCAAACAAGCAATTTGACTTTTACGGTTTTCATCTGAAACCACAACTGGAAAAAGTGCATATCTGCAAATCTTTTTTCAAAGATGATGCACAAAGACTGAAAATAAAGCCCAAGAATGAGGCAATAATTGTAAGGGATGCATGCGTTAAGTCTTTTCACTGTGTTGTGTCTCCAGCTGTATGGCACCTATCTGTGAGTAATTGCTACAATTGTACTCTCAAACTGGAATTGTAAAAGGCCTGTCTGAATGTAAACAAACTTTAAAACACACAGCGACCACAGCAGAGCAAAATCACAGGCAGCCATGTTTTGACAAGTGCATGATGAGTGTCCACACACTTGTGAGCTGGTTTACAATTAGATAAGCTAACTCTACCCACAATCCCTTTCAGAGCCTGCCACCCTGACTTTCTTTCTGCGTGACTGCTCACATAAGCTCTTCTTTTAATGTCAAGTTCTGAGCCCAGTTTTGCAAACTTTCTTCAGTTAAACAAAGAGAGACTACTACTGTATTCCATCTCTTTGCTTTCTCCACTGCAAGTGTTGAAATAGTTACAAGGACTTGGCGGTTGGTTCTGTAAAGATAGTGTGGAGAAAGAAAAAAGAAAGACTTTTGGATCTTGAAGAAATTATTCACGGCTGTAGTTCAGAGGAACGCTCATATGATGGGCTGTGACAAGTGTACTGCTCTAAGCACGTCCCTGCCAGCCTGGAACTCGGTGCTGCATGCCTTCCACAGACACCATTAGTGCTCTGAACTGGGAGAACGGCTCGTCATCGCGCTCTCACAGAGGAGCGGGGGGGAACCGTGGTAACGTTTCTGAGATTTGGCGGCAGTGAAGTTTGTTTTGAAGGCTCGCCAAAGTGCTTCATATGATCTGAAATTTGAGTTTTGCTTTTAGTCTGGAAGATCATGTCAAGATCTTCTCAATATTATTCTCCCATTTGTAGTTGAGGGAGCAAATAAACACGTTTCATGTCTGAAGATTGCGTCAGTCACCTTAAAAACCCAGTTTTTGCTTTAATCTTAATTATTCAATAAATCAGTTTTATTTTTTATTTCAATAATGATTTATATACAAAACAAAATCAATCAGTGCCTTTGTTGTGAAAGGTGATTCTAGCTCATTGTTGACATATTTTAAATAGGAACTGGGGAAAAAAAACAGACAATTCTTTCAAAATGGCTTCAAGACACCCTGGTGTTTTGCCTGTAATTGCCCTGTCCTCTGTTTTGAGGTCCAGACAAGAAGAATTTATGCATTCAGAGACAATAACAAAGCTTCGCTTTAGGCCGAGCATGAGGACAATGACATGTCACCCTTGTACACACACATCAGAGAAAGTGATGGGACTGGGGCCATCCCGGACTACCATAACGACCCCGCACTTTCCTCTCATGCATGTATTGAGATATGTGTGCCTTTGTACCTTTGGTCTATTATCTGTCTGCGACTAGGCCTCCAGCTATCCAGATGAGCCGGGGACTTGAAGTTGTGCGCGGCTGCAGACCTAGTGCCGTCTGATGGGGAGAAAGAGGGTTCAAACAAACTGAGCCTGTGAATTATGGAGTAAAGCTCGCTCAGAGCGTTGTGTAAATTAGCCTGGTTCATATGCACAGGCCCCGCTCATGCCCAGAGGTCATACACCAACCTAAAGACAATAGTGACGCTCACTCAGACATTCTGTTCTTTTGCTTGGACAACAGAATTAACACAGAAACATAACCAAAGAGGGCGTGTTTTGATTTGTCCGTGTATTCCTTATTTTTTTATTTTCATACCAGTGTAGTGGAACTTCTTCAACAACATCTTTGTCCAGCAAGTTTTCATTGTTTTTCTCTCCCATCTATCTGCCTGCAACTCCCCCAACACAAACTCACCTTTATCACTAAATGAGAGGGAATGGCTGCCTCCTCCTGACAGGTTAATATTGATCCTTTTCAATGTGCTGTCAAAGTTAGATCTGCCAAATTGCAGGGTTGGACTTAGCATGTTGTCCATCCATCCAGGAGCTGTGAGGCAGGTCGCCAGCTGACCAGTCAAACAGCCTTCTTAAAGGGCATTTCAATTCTGACAGTGACAGCGTTAGAGGAGAGCAGCCAGGGTCAAAAACAAACAAGTCTGTCTGTCAGGAGTGGAACAAGAGTGAGGAATCTTGTCTGCACGTGATTGCCCCCTCGACAAGGCAGATATTTTAACCCAGAAAAGGAAAGAACAAACATTTCTGTAAAATAAAGTTTGAAGAGGGTTTTGGTTAGTGTGGCCTATGAGCAGAAGCATAAGAAGCTACTGTATCATGAAATTGTCAGGCCTAAAAAATACTGTACCAGTAATCATGTTAAAGGGACAGTTCGACATATTGGGAAAACGCACTTTTGAATATCATGTCAAGGGTTTTATGAGTACCGGCTCATCTCTGTTTTTACGTGACTGGTTACCATGACTTTCGAACAAAACTTCCAAAAAACGGAAGCTTAACACCAATCTCCTGACCAAAGTCCTGAGTTTAATGTCACATTAAAAAAAATAATAATAAAAATCTGTCAAATTTGTGACAAATGTGTCAAAAATGTTTATCCGTAGGGTGTCCCAGTGGTTCATTGGTAGTGCGCATACCACTTAGGCAGAGTCATTGTGGTAGTGGGCCCTTGTTAGAATCTGGCCCTAGGTCCCGTTACTGCATGTCTTCCCTCTGTCCCCCCTTCAGTTCTGTCTGTCACTATAAAATAAAGCATGAAAATGCCAAAAAAGTACATAATGTTGTTATTTTCGGTACCAGTTAATATACCCTTTTTTTCTAAACCCTACATAACCAACTGCATTATGTCAAAACTCAATGAACATAGTGAAGCCAGCACGTAACCTCATGCTACAAAGACATAATCTGCATCATTCCACTCCACCTATGCTTCGTGTTGCGTCTGTGCTGTGTGTATTCTGGCCATAAGCTTCATCAAATTTTCAAGGGAGTAGACAGATGAAGGTACAACAATGCCATTACAAGCATCACTCCTCATTCTACTAAAGGCACTCTTACTTGTTTCTGTCTTACTGCTCATTCTGTCCTTTTTTGCATTCCGTAGCACAGCTCGAGGCCATTAAGACATATATACATTACATACTAGTAGCAGTACTATATATTTCTTACTCCAACAGCACTACTATTACCTGTATGTAGCATTAATAATGAGTACCACACGTGGCTCACTACTTTGCCTTAGCTAAGGTGGCACTAATGCTCCTGAGGTGTATGTATGTGTGACCTATTGTTTATGAGAGGGACTCATCAGAAGACGGCGGGTTGAGACGCGCTGCCTGTGTAGTCTGCCCAAGCAAAACCTCGCGAACCGTTGAACCTGCAAACCTTGAAATGCAGATCTGAGGCCTGCTGAGGAGTGATGACAGCTGTCATAGCTCTAGTGATAAAGTCAAACAAAAGAGAGGGAGAGAGCGAGAGAGAGAGAGGCAGAGAAGAAAAAGAGAAGAAGCAGCAACTTCAACACTTTTGTGCTGAAGACACAAGAGGATTTTTTTTCTTTAGTGGGGAGGGGCATGGGGGGGGGGTGCACTGAATTCTGCTACTCAGCATAAAATGTGTCGGATTGAGAAATAAATAAAGGCTGTGAGTGACCACTTGAAACACTGCTGCGCTGCAGGGGATTCTGCTTCCTTTGTTTAGATGCTAATATGCTGCTGTGATAGCAATATAGAATGAAGGGGTCCTCCTCTGCCTTTGATACACATTACCCCTCTGCATCTTTTTTACTAGCCTGGCACAACAAGGATAGTATCCCTTGGAGAGTAAATGAGGCCCTTTTGTTGCAGGCTGACCTGCAGGCGCTGAGCAGCCATTAACATAAGATTATGGGTAATATCTAACATTGCTGCCTTCTGCTTTTGTGTACAAGAAATAATGATGCCTCAATAGTAATGCTTTGTTGTATGTACAGTATTGCGACGGCAGTATGGCTTTAAACGGACAGAATGTTTCCAATTCAGGGTTCAATCTCTTCATATATCCATATTTAATGTGATGCAGAGATTATCCTCCAAATATCATCTGCCGCACAGGCTCAGACTTTCTCAGTGACCTGGTCGTGTCCTCAGTTTTCTGTGTAAAATGAAGCTGCCTGTCACACACAGGGTCATTGCACTGCAATCACTTTGTGAGGCGCTATGTAGAGGGTGTGTGGGCAAACTTAAGTGAGACCCCGAGCAGGAAATGGACAGGAGGGGATCAAAATGAGTGATGGGGAGACAGAGTTCGACTGGGAAAAAAGGAAAACACCAAACTAAGAGCAAGGACCTTCTCAAGTTTCATTTTAATAGCACAGGGCCATTTTTCTCCCTTTACGCTAAGCACAGGCCTGGCCATTAGGGCCTCTCTGTAGAATGTGTAAACCTCCTGCTATTAAAACCACAATTTGCACTGTCAGCTCCTATGAGCCAAATCTATGACCACACTACAACCCCTCCCCCTCTGCACGTCTCAGACCCCTTTTTTCCCCTTTTGTAACAACTTTCAGGCCACAATAACCATCATCAGTTAAAGGCGGCGGGTCCATTACACTTCCCCTGTTCACACAGCCTTGCATTAAGCTAATATTATCTATTCCCAGAGTGGCCCAGCCCTTCACACACCCCATCAATTATTAATCTCCTTGCTCACAGCTAATGTTTGGTCTGAATTATTTAAACCTATCTTCATTTATCAATAAACATAAATGTTAAACAAAGAATGCTGATGAGCATGAATTACACTGTAAAAAAGTTTATGAGATTATTTGGATGGGAGGTGATTTATGGATGTGATATTCACTGGTAATGTTTCAAAGGAAGGACAGAGGATTGTGAAGGGAGAGAGAGAGAGAGAGAGAGAGAGAGAGAGAGGAGGAGGAGGGAAGCATTCTCACAACAGGGTGGTCATTTTGTTTATGGTCAGAACTGTTAGCACTTTCAAAGAGAAAACTCCATTTACAAGCCACATTTTAAAGCTGGTTTTCATCTCATTGTTTTTTAATGAATGGATTATTCCACAACATAAGTGAAACCAAGTCTGTGTCCCAGATATTTGCTGTTGTTGAAAGCTCTTATACATATGAGTCCAGCCCTCCCTGGGGTGCCATTACTGGTCAATACCCCTGCAGTGAGAACAAAATGAACCCGCGCCTCTGAGATGTCCAACCTGTTAAAAGGAGAAATGAGCAGACATGAGCACAACCTCTCTGCTGGCTCTGAAAGGGAGGCCTATCCTGCTGCAGCCTTTTGACTAATGAGGGAAAATAGGCAAACGTCACAGTTCTCCCTAAGCAAAACACATTTGGATATTATGGATGACCTATGGAGGTCGGAATAATACGAGCCCTGAAGGGGAGCCGGTCGCCTCACAGACAGATGTCACCTAAGAACTCCGTGCCACTTTTACTGTGGAACGCTGGGAATTCCTCGCCGTCTTTCCCTCTAGCTGACAGGATGGCTTGGAAGATATGAAGAAATAAAACATCCTTTGCATTTACACCGGTATATAATTTATGTTAAACAATGAAAGAGCTGTCTTGGTGTGCTCAGGGAGGAGTGGGTGGGATTGGTTCACCTCCAAAATACCCAAGACTCTCGTATCCAATCCACCTGTTATTATTCAAACAGTCTGAATCGACAGATTATGTTTCACAGAGCACAAAGAATGGCAGTCTGCAATCACAGAGATAGGAGAAAAGAGCAGCCACACATTTATAGTGACACCCAGGGGTATGTTTCTTCATGTTTTAGATCACTCGCTGACATTTCCCTTCCATCCTCACAGTCCAAATTTTGTTGCCCCCCGCACAGTACCTCGCCACACCACCTAAATCCCCACCCTCCCCACCCTCCACGCCGCTCTCTCCCGTGTTGGGTAAACAAGGCGGAACCCTCGTCAGCGTGGTTAAGCTGGCGGCTCGTGACAGAACGCTGAATGAGTGATTTAAGGTTTCAAGTGAGCAGCTTTCACAGTTAATTAACCTGCTGATGGCTGTGCATGTGTGGAGAGGAGCGAGGGGATTCAGGGGAGGAAACCCTCTTCAGTTGCGTCGCCATTTCAAGTTAAGACAGCCACGCACATTACTGTGACACCGGGGCTAAAGTCTTCCAGCAGAGTGATCACTCATTTATTTCTCTGGAAGCTGCTGCTTCTGCAGGTTTAGCCTCGTCTTCTCTTTTCACCTTCAAACATAAGAAAAAGTAATGTGGCTCTCAAGAGAGAGGAAATGAATCAAAAGTATACGTGTACATGATTGTCTGACCCCCTGAACATCTGGCGAGCCGGAGCGCTGGACAGCTTGAAGACATTTCAAGTTAAATCTCGTGCTTAATAAGCACACGGTGCAGATATTTGGATGTGATCTCACTCTTTTCACCTTGAAGTCTCAAACAAAAAAATCCCATCTAAATCGGTAATTACGGAAGCCCTTAGCCACTCACTCAGGAAGACTTGCTACCACGGGGATGGCTAAATACCAGCGACTACTTCACCCCTGTGAAATTTTCAGGAAGTTGGCTGTTAAGCCGCATTTAAATATGAGCTAATCACTCCTGCTGTAAATTTCCAAAACACTTGCCATTCACGCTGGGAGGTCAGGGACTTTGGGGGTAGATGTGTGCCTTATTCGCTCGAGGCCCGTTACGATTGGAGAGAAACACACACTCTCACACTTTGAACGTGCAACATTAACAGTCATCAATGCTTTTGCGCTCTCACCAGGTTCCTTCAGAAACTTGATCTCCGGCGTGCTGAAAGCTGGTTCTTCACCTGTTAGCAGAACACCCACCAGTCTCCGGGGTCACTGTGTGTTTTTCTCTGGTTTGCCACCCAGGCAGGAATGCATGGCAATGGGAGGATAGTGTGTTAGTGTGTGATTCATGCCCTGATAATTACAGTGTGTGTCCTCTCATTTTTAGCAGCTGACTATTCAAACAGATGCTGTGGAGATATGCCCTGACAGGGATTTATGTGTTTTTTTTTAGATGTACTCTGCAATTTAACTCAAGCATAAATTTTCTGGAAGACGGGTGTGAAATTTTAATTGCATTTTAAGAAATAATACTTGTATAGCTAATCTTTATTTCCATCAACAATTGCTTTTTAGGGAACACACCACAGGTGAATAGGGTAAGAAAGCATGAAACTTCCCTCAATGATTACATACATTAAGACAATTATTCATTTGGATTGACGCTTTTATGATATTTTATGTTTAAATACACAAATTAGGTATTATCTTATTAAATATTTGCTAATATACAAACGTTTCCACAATAACACCCGAACGGGGGATAAAGCCAGGTTAAAAATTCTTGTTTTATTTTCAAAGGTTTTTATTACAGAGGGGATGTTGGATATCTCTCTTTATCATTCCAGAAATCACAAAATACTGTCAACAGCCATGAAGAAAATATTTCGGAATTTTTAAAAAATAGAAATTAGACTATGGATGATAAATGAACAAACCTCTCTGTAAGTGAAACTTTGGTGTTTGTAAGTGCTGAGTATAAGAACACATTTCCAGAAAACGGCCTTTAAATATATCTGGACTGTAAATTCAGTTGATTTTGCAAGACACTATAGGTGAATAGGTATTTATTTAACTAATAGATATCAGCTTAAGACTTCTCCTGATGATTATTTACACAAGGATAAATATTTTGTGGATTAAAATATTTTCTGAAATTTGATGTTTAAATTTGGAAGTGAGGCCTTACCTAATGCATTTTTTTGGTGAATGTAACAGAAACAGGTCAAATAAACACCTAAATGTGTAGGCTCTTTTGGATGTTATATTTCCACTAGTGTGAATAAAGACATGGTATGTGAGCAAAATAGCCCAAAATCTCAAAACTGACCAGTTCATGAAGAAACAGTGTTTTTGCCTGTAGTGTCTTGTATGAAATGTTGCCATATCAACTGATCTCAGTATAAATGGGTGCTGCGCTGACAATCTACATAAATGGCATAATTGTCTCCAAAGATGGAGCTTCCGCACATTCATCTGCATGGCAATAATGTAAAAATCTTGGCTAATTTCCATCATCCTCCAGGCAGTGCAGCAAAACAATTTCCCAGTGAGGGCAAAAGCATTGACAAAACCAAATAAGAACATGTAAGTCATTATTGACTCTTAGCCTTTTTAACTACTCTCCTAAGGACACTGTAATTGTCTTTCCGTGTACATATATGAGTAGCTCCAGGTTGTTTCAGATTGCGCTTTGATGAGTTCATGTGTGCAGGCTCAGTAAATTGTACAATCATGCTTTGTATTGATATGGATTGTAGGGTAATCAGGAGAGCATTTAATAAAGGATTTATCTTTTGTATTTCCTTGTTAAATGGATTTTTTTTGGTCTTTTAAGTGCTTTAAGAAAGTGAAAACCAGTTGGAGAAGATATTTTACATTAATAAGACTACAAAACCATATAATTGTTTAACACAGTTACACACCCAAGCATATTGAACAAATGGAGACGATTCTAAGTACATCAGTACACGTTTATTAGCTTCACTGTATACATGGCTATGAAGCTAAAAAATCTTAATTATTTATAATAATGTTTTGGATGCTTGTATACTATAGTTGTAATTTTCATATCTAAACTCAGAATAACATACTCGCTAAGTTGCTGGAATGTCGAGTGAATAATATGTGTATGCATACACGTCTTGCTTTTTCCTCTAAAGGGAAATGGGAATGTAGAATAGAATGCTGCGCCACTGATCTATGGGACCCAATGATGCAGCGCTCTCCCAAGGCACTCTGGGATGCATTTAGGACATGCATGGAGAAAACAATGGCGGGTGTATTACCAGAAAAGATAAATCTATCTCATTAATCCCTTATTCTCCCAGGCTGGGAGGCACATCTAAGGGAACATGCAGAAGCAGTATTGTACGCTAGGATCTTTCACACAGATGGGCAGAGAAGAGGAAAGGAGAGGAGGAGGAGGGGCCACAGTGTCAATCTGTGCATCATTAGACAGTGCAGCGATGGCGAGAGGAAGAGAGGGATTACCACGATGTGGCTTTCACAACAAAATGATCAATGATGTCTTTGTCTTGTCATATAAAATTTCCCCTTTTCTTTGAAGCCACGCATTCATTCACAAAGAATGCCGAAGTAGTGGAATCGAAACAAAAAAATAAAATAATATACTTTTATAATGGTTCAGTGATTTGCTTATTTTAACATTCTTCTCATTTTCTACATATTCAATCTTAAATTCAATCACAGTGTTTATTGACTTGGTAAAAAATCTCCCCGTCAGTGGTTTTCTAGCCCAGAATTCCCTCGTAACCTTATTCCGCTGCATGTTCAAATTACCACCAGTAAATTCGATCGATTTCAGTCAAAAATGACATTGATTTTTGCCCATCTGAAATGGCCTGGGAGTCCATAAAACAGATAAATAGGTCATAACCATTTTACCAGCCTGTAGAATCCCACAGAAAGATTTAAGGGGTCATGAAAGTCTGATGGTTAAGAATGAGGCTTGTAGCGCATCCTGCAAAAGGCCAACAAAATGCACCAAGAATGCTGCGTTACAAAAAAGCTCCATCTATAAATGAGAAAGCGTTGATGGCTGACGGCTTTGAAACCAGATGTGGAGAGAAAATATTTTTCTTTTGTGCTGAAAGGTCTTGAGTTTATACCAATTAAGACTCACAGCCATAAAGTATTATTTCAAAATGAGCATAGACACATTTATTTCTTTTAATAGTGCTGCAAAGAGCACAAATGGAGGCAGACTCACAGGGCTGAAACTTAAGTTGATTGCAAATTCAATTAGGCAAATTCCTTTGCTAATTTCAGAGGCTGGTTGATATGTGATACACCTGAAGCTGGGAGATTTTCCTATGGATAAGAGCACTAAATGAAAAGCCTTTGGTTTAAAAGGTAGTATGCTGTTTGAATAGCTCCACTGTGCAGCTAATGCTTTCAGTCACCAGACCGCTGTTTTGATTATTACTGAAATACCAGACAGAATAAGGGCTGTTTGCTTGTAGATATCATCAATATCAATATCAAGTGTTGGGTCAGAATACCTTTCAGTGTAGTCAGTTACTGAATACAAAGTACGTACGGAAGATATTATTGTCTGAATAGTTTTGGAATACTTTTGTATTTAATGAAAACATTGCAATTTATACAAAAAGTAAATTGACACAGCCACAAAAATTTGAGTTCCGCAAATATTATTTTCCTCTTTGAACACATATATATTTTCATTGCAAATATACACATTCTACATATTCAGCTACATATTCCTTACCCTTTCAAAAACAGGACTGGAAGCAAAAAGCAAAGGTACACTGTGTGTATTCTGCAGTTTCTCTTTTGTTTCTTCTGTTTTTTAACCGAAGACCACATTTACTCAAAATGTCCATCCTCCATTTAAAATTTGTAAAAATTCCACAATTCATAAATCATCATTAAAAGAATAAAGTAAAAAATAGAATTGTCACCATTAGCAAAATTGGCAACCAGAGAGGAGTAACTTTCTTTGATATACATAACACATTTAGAATCGGGTCAAATCAGAAGTTTAAAAGATGTAATAAAAAATGTATCAACTTTTACACTATGTAATTTGTCAAATGTCATCTAGCTGATTATAGTTATTTATTTTTTGTGATTTGATAACATGATTGCATGTAATCTGTTATTACTTTCTTTACAGCACACACGTGCATCTATAAAACAATGTTCAGGAGAAACACAGAGAAGTTTTGTGAATCTTAGAACTTGCAGATTTAAAACTTGCTCAAGCAGAGCTATCAATACAAGTTGTTTTGTTCTTGTCAAAATGACATCGAGTGGTAATGCAGTTGAAAGTGTGCAGACATTTAAAGGCTACCACTGACCTTGGTGCTTTGCTCCAGGGCACCTCAACTGTGACTAAAGAGAGTATCAGACCCGCTATTGATTCACCTCCCGTTCAACTTCATGCTGCTCGTATGGGGATCAAACTTCCATTATTTTGAATCCTTTTTTGAGAGCGTTGCTAACTTTTAGACTGTGGGTAAATGTGTTTGAGCTGCACTCTGTGAACACACCAGTGGGTCGATAGCCAGGAGTGTCTGTGTTGTTGACAGGTAAAGCACTATTACTAATTTATTTCTCACCTTTCCCTAGTCTGGACTAAGAGCTGAGGAGGCCATGTCTGGGGGGGCAAGCTAGATTTCAACCCTGTCAACCTTTTACTTCACCTGTCATAACGGTGACGGATGTACAAGTGCTTGTTTGCCCTTCTTGTCGTCATCAGCCGCATTGGCCGTGACAGGCCGCACGGAGGAAATAGAGGGGGTGCGCATTTCATGTCTTCATGGTATAGCTGCGCTTCATGTGAGGTGGTGGGATTTGAGGAGGCAAACACCTCTTCCTTGTCTTTTTCCTCGTGAGACATCATTTACTACAAAGAAGGAGGGGGAGATGGTGTGGTGGGTGGAGGTGGATTGAAGGGTCGAGGGGAGGCGATGTGGTCAAATCAGGAAAACATCCATCCATTTTAAAGGGGATCTATAATGCGCATTTTCAGGTTCCAATGAAGCCCAGACCACTCAGGCTGGTCAGTGATTGTGGGTCTTCTGCATCTGTGTTCTCCGTGTCTCTGTGCTGTCTGTCATATCAGCCTGAAGAAAAAAGTTCCAAAAACTACACAATCCAACATGTTGCAGCAGGAATGTGGCCTGAAACTGGAGGAAATAAACAACATTGGTAACCAAGAGGACAGATTTTAGCATGTAGCTACATGTAGCAGTGGTATTTTTGTATAGCAGTGGCATGAAATCAAGCATGTTCCAGTGGGAACATGATCGGAAATTGCGGAGAAATATTGACCATGAAGATTACAGGTTTCCTTGACGTTAGCATGTAGTTCTGTAGCAGTGTATGTACACACATATGTATACACATAACAGTATATTATGTAGTTTAAATGAGCCCTATCTTTACTAAATTAAAACGTTGCTTACATTAATGCATAAATGATAATAATGCCATTATATATTTGGAATTAATATAGCAATCTGAGTGGGGCCAAACCAGTAATTTCACTTTTAATAGTTTAAGTACAATTTGATGTTTTGTACTTTTACTTTAGTAAGTTTTGAATGCAGGACTTTTACTTGTAGTGGAGTAATTTCACACTGTGGTATTAGTACTTTTGCTTAAGTAAGGGATCTAAATACTTTTTCCACCACTGCTTTTACATCGATAACCACATTATTTCCTGGCTGAGCCACGTTTAATATGAACATCTGACATTGTCATATTATTTATATAATAGAAAAGCATAGTAGGTTCCCTTTAAGGAAAAGGAGATTTTTTATCCCAGTCAGGCAAACAGAAAACCAAACCCAATGATATTCAAAACTGTTTTCAAACAATCCTCCAAACATTTCAGGAAATGATGGTTAGTGTTCTGGTGAGGATGCTGAGTGTCAATCCTCCAGATTATCCAAAATCCTTCAGGAAGTTCCATATTCTCTCCTGAGATACGTGAAATCTAATCCTGTAACAAATTTGTCCAATCCAAACTAAAAGCTAAAATATATGATTATCACTTAAACATTACAGATGCCTGCTGATACGTCGGCCTTCTTTGAAAGAAAGCGTCTCTCTCGGTGCTGATTTCAAAACTATAGCCACTCCGCTTAGATGTAGACGTTGAGCTCAGCCAAATCCACATAATGACATCAGATTATACCTCTCAAAACCATGAAAATAAATATGTCTTTCTGCAGCCTTGGCTTTGAGGTTTGTGAGGTTGGAGTGCCGCTGCTTTTTGGACATGCATGAAAGGTTTTGTCTTCATTTCACTGATTTATCTGGAAGTAGTGAGACTTCCTCTCTGTAAACCGCCAGAGTTTTAATGATAGATTTGTTGAACACGGAGAAGACAGCTCAGCTGGACTCATGGCAACACTGTTATGGTCCTGAAACTGAAATCTAACTTTAAGCTAAATGGACATCAGAAGGGTGACCACATCAGTTGCAGATAAAGACTTTGATTTATACATTCAATGCCTTGAAAGTAACTAAGTGCATTTACTTGAGTTGTGCAGTTTCCATTTTATGCTGCTATAATGTTTTACTTTTTACTTTTTTAACAACAGTAGTTACTGGTTACTTTGCATGATAGGGCTTTATATAAAATATATGACCAACATGTCAATTTTTATCATAAAGCCCAATATCTAAAATCACACATTTGTGTTATATGTGATGGTTGTAACGACTCAGAGCAGTTGGAGGCAGTAAATCATTTACTTGGTGAGGGTTCAAACCACAGTTTGGCAGAGTGTAATCAGCCAGTCATAACATAACTGCTTCCACTAGTAAGTAAAGAACCCTCTCTGAAAAAGTACTAAATTCACCTCCTTTTCTTTTATTGTGTATCCCTTCTATGTAAAATATACAGATGAATCAAATAACAGGCGCTCATTTGTTGCTTGCGATGTGTCCACTGGTAGAAATGAGTGCTGGCTGTGGGGTGGAGTCCATGTCTCTCCCTCTCTGTCAGCCGGTAAGGAACCCTGCACAGGGGAACTTTAGAATGAGCCTTTGTTTTGGTTGACTCTCCTCCTCTCGCTCTCCTGTCAGCCTTTGATCATGTCAGGCTTCTTGCTCTCTTCCTCACTCTCTGTCTACCCTCATGGGTCTGATGGGGGAGAGAAGACACGTTCAGGACTGCGCCAGGAGAGACAAAAGTATCCCCTTCACCTCGTCCGTTTCCCCCCGCAGGGCCATTCCTATACCTCCCCTTCCTGCCCCCTGCTCAAGATCCCCAGTCAGGTGACAGGAGGTGAGAAAACCTCCCTGGTTTTTGCAAGATACCAGGAGCGAGTTCTCAAACGGGCCTGTATTAGTCCCCCCTCAGTGATATTCCTCTAACCAAGACCGGGGTCAGCACCTGTGGATATCACGCCATGCAACTCTAGAGGGATGTCAAAACGTGCCAATCCCCTAACTAGACATCGCCATTTTAGGAATGAAGACAATTTCTAGGGTGTTATTGTTGCATTATAGGCCCTTGGCACATTATCGCTGACAGCTAAACCACCCAGGTTCTTGCCTTGTCGTTATTATTGGAATTATTCACTCAAACTGTGGAAAAATGTGAAACAAATCCGTTCAAAAAGATGCATTTTTGCATCAAAGTAAATCCCCACTTGTTTTATTCCTGTTTTATTTTAGGCGCTGTATTGATTTTTGTATTTAGCCCGGTCGTGCCCATACATCTCTTCAATTCTCGTCTTCTCCCGGGCTCGCTGTAATGCCTCGGTCCAAACACAGAGAAGTGTCAGTCCTCTGCTATGCATTTGGTGCTGCTGCCCACTTTTAAATGCCCCAAAACTCTGTCAATAATATTGATGTAATCCACAGGCATTTTTGAGTGATCCTGCTGTCGCGGGGACATAATGACAGGCAGTGGAGGCCTGATTGGATCTGCACTACAGCGAGGTCGGCCGGCGCACAGCCAACACAGCCAGGCATTGATAAAGTGTCACAGACTTCAGTGCTTTGATTAGCCCTTCGACTAATGCCATGCTAAGCAGAAACATTACTCTGCCCCCGCTAGCTATACAGCTAGAGGAGGGGAGGGCTGGCTGAGGGAAAGGGAGAAAATATACTCTACAGGGAAATTAACCAATGCGGATGAAATGGTGTACCAAGGAAATTCTTGGATAAATTAACAACGCAATTACATTACATGACACACTGCAAGATGGATGAGGAAAACTTGGCTGGTATTATGTTCTGTTTTCCAAATTGCAATTTATTTGAGGGCTCTAATGGATGCCGTATTAAAACATCTTGGGCTGCGGTCAGATTTCATTGTGTGTCACCCAGACGTGATTGATGACCCTCTCTTCCACGCCCCTCGACCCCCCCCCCTCCCTCCCACGTCCTCTCTTGCAACCCCTTACTTCACCCTCCTACGTTCCCCCGGTACTGCATTCTCTGCACATTTACTGGGAATTTCAAACATTAGCAACATTTATATGGATCCAGGAGTATGCAATTGATTTTCTTATCACTTAATTTCCTTGCTTGCTCCTGCAACAACACGATAAATTCTGTGCTACTTGCATACAGAGAGCTGTAGTCCATCTCTTCTCTTGATCTTTCCCTTCCTCTCACCACATAGTAAAATTCTATCAATAATGCCATTTTCTTGGAATCCCACCCTCTCATCATCATCCTCTGATCTTCCATTGCCTTTTCATGTGCTTTTGTTCCAGTTGCAATGATAGCCTCAGCTATTCTTGAAATGAAAATATAATCGAAAGTATTTTTATTGCTGTAGCAAATGCATTAGTGCGCAAGGGACATCTGGAAATCATCCACAGTGAGCTTGCTCAGTTATGGCAATATCATAGTGACTTTATTTTACCATTCATAATTACTCACAGGACAGTGAAAAACCACATGCTATCTGCTTTGAACTTGTCGGGAGAGAGTTTGCCCAGATTGACCCGAACAAACGTGGAGCAACCCAATCCTTGATACACTTTTCCTTTTCTCAATCATACACCCCCTACCTTTCTCTCTCACTCAGAGGTGAGTGGAGCCTTCCGGGGAGGGAAAGGTTAATAACATTCAGAATAAATCAACATACAGCACATCCCCTGGATGACATCAGCGAGTGCTCCTCCAACCCATAGGGCCATAAACAGCTTTGTTTTTTTTCAGGTTTGTTTCAGATGTGAGCAGACGGATAAATAATGAATGAGCCGCACTGACGGGACACATATTTCACTTAGCGGAAATGGCTTTAATGCAGTCGGCCTGTATTACACTCCCAATCACTGAGAAGCTGAGAAGGTGCATGGGGAAAAGGATGTTCAAACAGCATTCAAAGACTGTTGAACTCAGGTGTAGCTCCAATGTAAATGACCTAGTTTTCAACATAACTCCTGAACCTGCTTCTCACCTGCTGAAACCCATGAAAAAGGATGTTTCATAGGGAGCACTGGAGTGGAACTGAAAATTTGAAATCTATTCATTTAGAATGAAAAATTGTATTCATGCAAGACAACCCTGGAAATCCAAATAAAACAGAAAGTTATTCTAAATGAAGAAAAACATCTGGAAAATGACATCATGTCGACTCTTTTTTTTGCATTGCTTAATTCTCTCAGGCATCACATTTTCTGTCAAATCATTTCCCACCACAAAACTGCAGCTCTTATACTTTACCGGCATGTAAATGCAATGATTATTTTTACTTTTTGGGAGGGATATAATAGGAAACTACTTCATATGCAGCCCCACGAAATTCCACTTTATGGACTTTGATTTCTGGTACGCAAAACATCTGAAATATAACTGCACAATTTTATTCTAATTCACTATTTATTTATGTAATCCCAACAGAAGTATTCTCTTTGTGGTTTGGGGGAAATTCAGCGTGACTTTCCCTTTTCCCAGGTCTTGATGGTTAAAAACAAAAGTGAGCCTGGAGCTTTTTTTGGCCGTCACATGGCTTTTAGAGGGTTTGTCTAAACAAAGTTTGGGGTTTGTAAATAGCGAAGGTTATCTGGCCATCGAGGCCTCCAGATGGCGGCTGAGCCAGACCACCTGCTATGGAAATGCCTTTGCTGTGAGGACTGGGTGGAAATATTCAGACTGATTCTCTTTCTCACTCTCAGTGTCTCTCTCCCATGCACACACACACATCTTTATGGTTAACATGGTTGGAGCAAGTATGAGAAGAAGCCCTCTGCTCATTTTTTTCCCCTTTGAGCGCCTCTCTTGACTCTCCCTCCCCCTCCTCCTCCTCCTCTCTCCCCCATATTGACCCCCCATCACTCTCCCCAGACTTTACCCTCAGAACAAAACAGCTGGACAGGGGAGGGCTTTCCTGCAGGTCCAGACCTATCATGTAAAAAGATGACACATCTTTTGAAGAAACTGGGCAAAAGGGAGAAGAGGCAGTTTCAGGAGAGAAAACATAAACAAAGGTGTTTTAATATGATGGTCGCCAGTGGCACACAAAGAAAAGTGGAAGAAGGCAAAAGAAAAATTGCTTACAATACAAACCCTTTGAATGACAGCCTGGAGACCTAAAGCATGAAACATAAACCTTGTTTTCAGAGCCTGAATGCAGAAGAATGGATTTTGTGTTTGTCTAATAATTTCTTGGCTAGAGCCAGGATCCAAGTGACTATATCTTTACTTTGTCCTTTTATCTGGTATTTTTAATACTTTATAATCCAGTTAAGGACCCTCTATTTCATAGCTGAACGTCTTCAGTAAATAAGAAGAAAATATCAGAACAGTGTGTATCTTTGTGTCTAAGAGCAAAGGCAAAATATCTTTAAAATCCCTCTGATTCATAGCCCCTATTCCATTGCTTTCAAGACAAAACCCTTCTGCTACCATATCTTCCAAATTGTCTGTTTTGACACTTGACTTTGATCGATAGAGGTTCAGCATTGTGGTTGAACACACGCCCCCTTCCCCACAACCCTTTAACAGGTCATGAAAAGCTCCACTGTACATCAAAACAGCCAACACACTCGCTGCCACATCATCCAACATGACACATGCGAGACAACACTGACCACAACAATGGCTCAACCTCTTTGATGGTAAAATGCTTGAGTGTTTATTTACATCGGTCCGCCTCCTCGCCTGTCCGTCAGTTGTGTGTGTGGTGTTGTCAGGGTCTTTGAAGTCATCGGGGCGCAGTGGTGATGCAGCATCCCGCCCGGGGAGCGTGAAGAGAGGCGGCCATATTGGCAGCACTTGTTGTTGGAGACACATGGGCAGAATCAGACACAGAGTGTTTGATCAGGGAGAGTATTGGACCTTAATGGCAGAGGAGTTGAGCATGCAGCTGCACTGTGGTTTTTATTCGTCCGATGCAAAGCGTGGTGTGGAGATATTTGAATTCAAAGTGTTTTGCATCAGAACCATACTTTGCCTGTCATAAAGATGTGTGTTAATTCACAATCTTGTTGAAAGTATTAGTGACAATAGGCAGTGACAGGAAGATGCAGGAAATGTGGAGAAGATGTGCCTGTGTGGTTATTGACAGCTGTTTTGCCCATGAGCACAGGGGCACAAAAACACGATAACCCCCATAGACTCTATAGAAGAAGAGGATGTAGCTCGAGTGGTTGGTTTGTGGGATTCAAAATTAGCACCCTGTAGAAGATCAACACGTCCTCATACCTCAACAGATGCCGTTTTAACCACAATGTTAATGTTGAGAAACTGAAGTAGTTTGGTTAGGTTTAGGCAACAAAACTACTTGCTTACGGTTAGGGAAAGAGAGTACACGGCTCAGTCTTTATAATCCATATCCTCGATTATGCTTTTGCTTTTACATTCTGAATGTCACTTCTGCCCCGGCATTACTCATAACTACTTTGGCCACTAGAGTACCATGGATTTGCATTAACTAGTTGATCACAAGTAGCCACGCCCTAAAGCATTCCCAACTTTAGCATCTATTCTACTCTAAATGGGACCATCATTTGCAAAAAGAACATCATGCTGTATTTAAGAAGACTTGAAACTAGTAATTGAGACCATTAACCCTTTAGGAAAATGATTACTGAGCGAATAAATCAGGTGAGAAGTAGGATCGATTTCTCATAGACTTCTATACAATCAGATTTTTGCCCCTGCTGGCCATTAGAAAGAACACAGGTTTAAGGCACTCTAAACTGGCTTCCCTTTTCTGACCCTGGAGCCTCCGTCGACTTCTTTTATACAGTCTGTTATTACACCTCATGGACAGTCACAAAGACACACACATGCATCAGTAACACTGCAACTGCCACAGATCTGCATACAACCTCCACCCTCCACCCCCAGCCCCGCTTTATCCCACACTGTTAATTAAAGCTGAAAGGTTACAAAAGGTGGGAGCCAATAACAAGGCCACATATTACATTTAAGTTGCTTCTTTTTCTTACACCCTCTCAATAATTCATGCTATCAGAGTGTCTACAAGGAAGTGAGGCTTCTCTTCCTCCCAGAAAGCCTCAGACAAGGATCATCTGTCCTCTGGACTCATTGTAAGTAAGGAAGTGTGGGCAACAATACATACCAAGTCAGCCCCAGCCTCATAAATAAATATGGTGATTGTTAATGGGGTTTAAAATTACTCATCCTCTGCTCCCCAGCCGACTACTAGTGTGACCATTGTGGCATACAAGCGCATGGAGGCTACATGTCCCCCCAGATAGAATGTCTGGCACCAGTGATACCACAAAATGGCCACAATGCCTCCACTTCCACTTCGTCCTTGTCGACTTTCTTATCTCCAGACGCATCGCCTTCCTCACCTTTTCCCTTGTTTCAAGGTGGATGTTTTTTCCACACCTTTTCTCGTGTTTCAAGGTGGCTGTTTTACTCCAGTGGATAACAAATAAAGTCCGCTTTTTTTTCCCTTCTTCCACTGTCTGTACACAGAGCTGCTTTTCATTTTTATGCTCCTGAGTGTTTACTGATTTCTATCAGGATTTGAATGTCATTACACCTGCGGCCACCGAGGCTATCGTTCTTGAGGTGTATTTTGTTTATCATCTCTCTGAATTGATTTCGCTCCATTCAAGCATATGCGTTCAGCAGACAGATAGCCCTACTTGACTCATGAAAGGAAATACTGCTCAGGCATGTAAAGATATAGAATTATGCTGTGTGTTGACTCTGCTTTTTTTTAAAAAAATATCTCACTCTTGTAGACTCTGTTATGACTTTTATAGAAATGTTTTTATAATTGAAATATAATACAAGCACGGTCTTCCATTTCCACCCACTTGTACTTGAAAATATATTTTTCTTCTAATACTGTGAGAGCACAGAACATGCTCTCTAATAGAAATGTAAACTGTCTGTGGTCCATGTTTATACTAGCATTGATAAACATCATGAATTCAGGCAGCATCTGGTCTTAAGGACAGTGTTTATTTTTCTACTGTATAAGAGAGATGATATATTTTCTCCGGATTCCTTTAGTTCTGTTGCAATATTTCTGGTTGTTCTCATTCATTTCCCTTTGCGATAAAGTGTTCGGAACATGCAGTATACTATTTACTTTAACAGGTTTTGACTGGCCACATTCATAATTTATTATTATTATTATTGTTGTTGTTATTATTATTTCCTTTTCGCAAGAGTATACACGGACAGTCTTTATTCTACTGAGGTGTAGATCATGTCTGTGCTCTCTTCTGCACCATGGTGTGGTGTGGTGTAGTGTTTCTTAGTGCTGCAGCTCGATTGTATGCCTGTATCTCCCCCTCCAGGACAACTTGCATTATGGTCCCATCCTCCCTCAGCACTGAGGCTTGAGAAAGACAGCAGTTGGAGAGCCACATCTCCATCTCCTTCCTCAGATTCTGAAATCTGTCATTCAAATCACCAAAGGAAAAAAAACCCCCACCAAAATAAAATATCCAACAGCCAAATGATGTTCTGTTCTGAGACAAAATAGTTCAAGGAGGGACGCGGGCAATTTGCCTGAATTCTGTTATTCCCAGCCCTGCTCTCGTCTGTGTTCCCTACTCCCCAGCGCCAGCCTGAGCTGATAACAAGTGAGTGCACTCCCTAGAATGATGGATGGGCCTTAGCCATGGGCTTGTCAGGAGAGGGTGCAGGGCCATATGGAAGTGGCATATGGAAGCTCATAGTAGAAGATGGGGCAAAAGGAGGGGAGTGACAGAGATATACATTAAAGACTCTGTTTTGCTCTTAAAAATGCAAGGTTCATCAGTTTAGTGGGGAATATCAGTCAGTGGCGCTTCCTTCCGTGGGACTGGAGGCAGACAAACACAGGCAGATGCAGGAGGTTGTCCTTTTGTGACTGCAGCAAGTTTTCGATTCCTTTTTAACTTAAGGTTGCCATAATTGTTTGCAGTCATTACCCGAACTGGAAAATGTTAAGATTTTTTATAAAGAGCAGAAAATAACTACTGTAATAGGGGACTTCTGTTTTATATTCTGAGCGTTTTCGTATTGATTCAGTGTTGTGTTGTTGTCAGTCACATTTAATTTCCACTTTAATTCAGAGGGATGCCTGCACACAAGTTCACCCATGCAGTCCTGTGAACAAGCATTAATTATGTCTTCAGATCAAGTCATGATCAGTCTATTTTTACTTTTCTATCTTTGTCCGTGTGCATGTGTGCGTGTCTGAGTGCATGTGTACAGGCATGGATATGCATGTGTGTGTGTGTGTGTGTCTGTCTGTCTTTCTTAGTGCCCTGTGGAGTGTCTGTGGGCCCTGAGGAACTCTGTTTGATTGTTTAAAGCCCTTCTTAATTGGCGCTTTGTCTGTGCGCTCCTAAATGAGGCGGGACACCCACGGTGGGGGTTCCTGTGGAGACCGTGGGCCGTTTGACAGCCCCCACGGAGGGGCCTGTCCCACAACCCCTCAAACTGCCAGCCGCATGACAGCGGCCCATGCTGCACCACCCTGGCCAATTAAAACTCAGCTGTCAGGACCAGACACTATACCAACACTGGGTGACTGAGTGTGACTGTGAGATAGCAGAGAGGGAGCGTGTGTGCATGTGTGTGTGTGTGTTGAGGGGGTTCATGTGTTTGTGCGATCATCAGCTGATGAATAGACCACCGCTCTCCTTGGCCTCCTGTTTGTGTACAGTGTGTATTCATTCAAGTGTCATAAGGTGTACGTTAAAGCTCTCGCGCCTGCTTTAAAATATCCGCCCATGTTTAGTGCAAATTGTGTTTATGTGTGTGGAAGTGTTATTTGTGCTCAGCAGGCAGCCTGGATTGGGTTACATGCAGACAGTTTGTAATTCCGAGTAATCACTTAGGACAAGCCCTTACACCATTTTATCTGGTCATGACTCTAGGCCAAAGTCAATACTCATAGTATAGTAATGAGTAGGGGCTAACTGAGCACGTTTTATTAAAGCTCTGAGGAGTGAATCCGATGCCAACCTGCTTCCCCTTGGAAATATCTCATTCTCTTTCTTTTACACATTTTCTTCTCCTTCCGTCTCTCACTCTCTGTCTACCTGCAGCAGCTATCAGACCTTAGGCCTTCAGCTCAGAGGTGGTAGCAACGCCTCATCCCTCGCTTTTGTTGTCTAACAAACGTAAACAAATCCTTTCCAAACAGGATAAGGGGAATTATCGGCACTAGGTAGGATATCGCACAAAAAAAACGAGCTCTTCTTTCAAAACATCCAGCAAGTCTCTGCAACGTGTTTCGCTAAAAAATCTCATATTTATGTTTAAGACATAAAATCACTGCAAAACAGGTCTTATGTGAGGAGATTACTCTGGAATGACAAAGATGAGTTAAACCCCCCTTTGGCAGGATCCAGATTTGTAATCCGAGATTCCAGCATTGGGCATAGATTCGGTTTAATCCCCGCTGAAGGCAAAACACAGTTATTGGAAACTTCTCACCTCGTCATAACCATGTTCGAGCATCACATAAAAGCTCACCTCAGCAATATAAAATCCTCAGCATTCTTTTCAACAAAAGGGGATCGTCTTACCTTATGGTCTCCTTATTGAATCCTCTGCCTCTCTGTGGTAGATACGCTATATGTAGTGAACAATGTAACATTGTTGAGAAGGTGCACTAGCACTCTACCCTTGGGCTAGTCTGTGAAGGAGCATGATTTGATTGACAGACAGTTTCTATGGGGGTAAGTAATAAAGTCAGAGTCAGAAACAGTGCAGCTGCATATCCACCTTTCACCTGCTGTGTGGCTGAATAAAAATACAAGATATATTTCTTTCCTTTTGCTTTTAATAATAATGCAGCTTTTCGGAAAAAAATTAAGCATTGATTAATCTGCACAGGCAAAGTAAAGCAGCATTAAAATAGACATGAGTCTGTCAAAAATGTTCTCAAAAGCAAAATAATTAAAATTTTGAAGGGGTCAAGAGCAATGAGAAAAGGAAGACCAATCATAATGTCCACCTGTAGAAAACCTCCACTTTTTACTTCCTTCATTAGAGATATCGACATAGATTGTGCTTGACTACAAACGTGGTGCAGTAATGACATACACATGGAAAAATACACACACACTCAGCACACAGATGCACTCATCTCATCCTCTGTGTCCTGCATCTGGAAGTTGCTCCATGAAAAGTGGCTTCTTCCTGCTCTCACTGGAAACATTTTCCAACCAGTGGAAGGCTTCTTCTGGGAGCTGGCCCACATCCAGGAACACTCAGGCTTCACAGCTGTCTTACAGCATTTAAATGCAGCATATGGTACCCAAGTACCATTGTTTCACCACTAAAGACCCTGTTTTTTCATCAAGGAAGAAAGGCCATTTAATGTCAGTTTCACTTGGAGAGAAGAAAGAAGTTTTGAAAATGAAAACTGGGCTGTGAGAAAGAGTGATGCAGTTTTTTTTTAGGTTATTTTCTCAGACCATCACTAATTTTGGCAGTGATGACATTTTGATTCTCAGCCTCTGAGTTTGTGAAACAACACCATCTGTGTGCTTTCCTCTAATTAGGGTAATAGCCACAAATATTACTGCAACAGTTCCTCATGACAAGCTGTTACATGCCAATGTGTGAAGACTTTTCTGGGTTTGATAGGCACAAGTTAGCAATTGCACTGATGTAACTGAACAGCAATGCTGCATTTTAATAACAATCAGGAGACCTCGTATTTATCTCGTTTGGCATTGTTCCCACATGATAAATAACATATGCAGAATCGTGGTTGTCTTTTAATTGCATATTCGAAACATTATCTGTGTATTTTTAATTTTCTGTATTTTCAGTATGCAGTTGTTTTAAGGTCACTTCTTGTGAAATGGAAAAAGACAGTATATATTATCATGTTTTCAGACAATAAGACCTTTGTGCTGCATGTGATGAGAGCATGACTGCAATTACCGGGCTTCACCTGCTGTGCAACGCGCTTCGCATTACCTCAAAAACAATATCATATTCATCATCAAAACCTGACAAAACATTTTATTTCAGGACACACGATACATCACATTATCTTCTCAATCTACTTACTTCATTTTCTTTGGTACCATTTGAACCCAAAATCTGACATTAACAAATGGAAGTTAATTTGCCTCCCTCAGAACACGTTATAATCAGTCTAAAGGTTAATGTTTCTGCTAATTTATAAATGCAGGATTGCTGTCAGCATGAGGGGGAAATGGTTTTGAAAGGCCTGACATTGTAAATTAAGCCTGTCAGATCGTCTCTCTGTGCCGGCGGATCAGAAGATGCCGCAGTCTATGATGTCAGACAGGCAGGCAAACAGCCCTGGGGGACAGACCTTGCTCCCTTACTTCCAAACACCGGAACGCCGGGAATTATGTGGCTTTGGAAAGGTAGCTGGGCATACAGGCGGGAAGGCGGGCGGTCTCACCTTTAGGGCCTGCGCTGGATGGTCGAAACTGTGTGTGATGTTGATGGCTGATGAGATTTTAGCTAATTTAGGGAGACTCACAGGGGAGGATCACTGGAATGAAGATGTCATGCTTTGCCAATGCGTTGCATTGTGGGTGCATGGCAGCCAGATTCTGAGACCATGTGTCTGTGATTAAATTTGCACTGTAAAGCTATTTTTCCCCTTGTCCTTTTTACCACTCCAAGAAAGAAAGGAAAATAAGCTCCATCTATTGGCATTCTGGGTGGATAGATTAACTGGATAGTTAAAGATGGTAATGAATGGCATGTGTGGATGAATTTTGGTTGAAGAAAGACAGTTTCTTTCTTATTCAGCCTTGGTCAGAAATCTGGGATTGGGTTGCACCATCTATTCATAAATGCATTTAGAAGTTTTTGTCTAAAGTCTTGCATAGGTTTTTAATAACAATTAACTAGTAGCTCAAACAAGTGATTTATTCAATTTGCACCAGTGAATCATAAGAAATGTCTTTATTTAAAGACTATTGCAATGTGTCACTCAGTAGCTACAAATTATCTGTGTTGTTAAATCAAAAACACTTCTTTGCTGGAAAATCTTTGCTAGCAAAACCATTGTTTTCTTGTGGTAAGGCCTAGCATGCCTTCCTGTCTTGCAGCACATTTTCTTGCATTTTTGCTAGCTAACTGTTAGACTGTGGGAGAGCTACAAAAGTTATCAGTTTAAGCTATGCTTATTTGCATAAAGTTTCTTATTTAGGATATATTGTCTTATTACTAAATTAAATGAAGGTCTCAGGTCAGATCTGTAAAAAAAAATAAAAAAAAAATAGGTGTGTTAGAAGACAGTTGGCTCAAAATGAAGAACACTTGCACATTATAACACTTACAATTAAAGATTTCATTCGGGTACTATAACCTGATGAAGGTCTCTATACTGCAATTTTGTTTCCAATAAATCTCCTATAATTCTTTAGCTTTCAATTCTTTAACTGGTCATAAATTAGCATGTTAACGCTAGCTTTGTCAGTTGGCTCTGACTCCAATGCAACTGATCCACCAGTTAATATGATTTAAAATCAAGTAAGAACTGTAAGCAAACAATTGTATTTTGGTGACGTATTAGTCTCCATGTAGTAAACATTTGAAAGAAAACACTGAATTTACAAAGAGCAGTTGCACAGAACCTGTCAAAGTACAGATTATGCAAGATGAGTCTTTTAGTATCTCTTTCTTTGTCCTTGCTCCCTTTTATAGTCAGATAACTGTTGGATTGCTAAATGTCTGTAAGGAACAAACGTCAGCAATGCCAAGTTCACATCAACTATCACTCCTCAGGAATTGCTCCATTCATGCAAAGTTTCACAGAGCCTGGTGGGATGGAAAGAATTACAGCCCTATAGTAGAGCCTATAAGCCAATCAGACATTGGGGGGTTGTTACAGGGGTACGGGGAAACAGCCAAGCTCTGACAAGCACCAATCTAGTCCTGCTGGTGAGATGATGAGGCCAAGGAGTACGATAAAGATTATGTCAAACCTGTGGTAGAATCTCCCCCCACATAAAAAATTTGATCCAGGCAAATTTCTTCCTCAGTGGGAGGAAATGGCAACCGACAGATTAGACATCTTCTACTGTAATCTGTATAAAGCTTTGAAATACATGTCGGCTGCAGGCCCAATTTTTTTTCTTTCTTTCTCTCTTTGCCATCCCATCACAACCTCTCTCTCACACACACACACTTACGCACACACAAGTAAAATGACCACAGGAGTTAGTATAGCTGCAGATGGAGAGAGGCCTGAAACTAACTGGACTCTTGTCCGTCAAGCATCTACAGCAGTTGCACAAGTGTGTGTGTATGTGTGCTCGTGTGTATATGTGTGTGTCTCCTGTGCAAAAATGTTCACCCTCTTCTCTACATCGACCGTCATTACTGCAACCTGTCAGGACCTGGTCTAATGGTGTCTCACCTGACAGCCTCACAACCTTGCACCAAACAAGCAGCATACTGTAGGAACAGGAGGAGGTGGAGGGGTGGAGGAGGTAAAAATCCCCTGTTGGAAAATAAGACAACTAAAGGAAAATTCAATCAATAGAAAACCCATAGTGTTTTTCAATGAAGTGACAAAGTATCACTTTTATTGTCAAGATGCTACTGTAATGGACAAATGTCTTCAGTAACTTGTAGGCCAGTGCAATTGCTGTAATATAGTGAAGCCTGTTGTTGCGTATGGAGCAAATACGTCTTAAGGAATAGCCATTATGGTAAGCAGGTCATTTTGCTGTCTGAATTTTGGAGCAATTTGCATTATTCATCCAGTTCTGCAGGTAGCATTAAACCCTTGGACTCCCTCAAGACTAAAAAGTAGGAGCAGAAGATTCTTTTGATGAGGGACGAATGGGAATATCGCTGCGCTGTGTGAATAGGGTGCAATTCCCCAGGGTTTCTATTGTCCCTGTACCCTAGTGTATCTGTCCGGTCTGTACCTTCCCCACTCCTCTGCTGCTGTTCAGAGACAGATGAGTTGAAGAATGTGCAGGTGTGTTGGATTTTTTGCCTCATCATCTATTTTTACAGTTTCAGTATAGAAAAAGGAGCATGTTGAGGAATATGAAATTTGCATTGTTGGCAGAACCATCCATAATGGTAATCAACACTTTTATTATAGCAAGGTATGCTGTGTGTGTTAGTAGCAGGGGTATTTGTAATTTAGGCTTCTTTTTTGCCATCATTAGTGGAGGACAGTGTTTTTTTCTTTCCTGGAGCCTGTACATGTCTGGTTATGTCTTTGAGTTGACATTCCACACTGTCTGTATGTCCCTGGGCTGTGATGACCCCATGCTGGGGCTCCAGGGCCCCGCCAGAAGGGCCCGAGGTGCTTCACCAGGGTGACTTATAGCTGCTCTGATGAGAGACATGTTCATACACACAGACACACTCATGAACTCTCATACAGACACACAAGTGCCTCAGACTCAGATGTATGCAGACCAGACACAAGAATGAATGTTTCCACTCTGTCAAATGTACAGAATTTTACATTTAGTTTTTATTCCAGACTATGAAGTATCTTCTTTCAGTAAGTGGCACTTTATTTTTACAAATGGAAATACACTTGGGTTTCAAAATGTAATCATCGCAACCTGAAACAACAGCAGGGATGTAAAATGGCAAACTCCAGTACTAATGGCACACTCCCTTAATAAATCACTCTCCACACAATACACACACGTGTGTTGGCACACCTGGCCGCCCATTTACTCACTCCATTCTTGCTGCTCCATAGCCCCACCCAGTGTAGAACAAGAAGTGCATGACGGTGCTCTCTTGGACATGAGGATTTAATAGGTGACCCTGGGCTGCACGCTGGGTCCCCCGCTGCCTGGGCTCATCCAGCCGTAAAATGAGGCACAGGCAGGACCCGGCTGGTAATGAGAACTGGCATTTTGCTCAGGATAACCTCGGGAAAATCGCTTCTATAAATACCTTCTATAAATAAAAGTGTACCTTGGCCCAAGACTGCGTAAGGGGCTTTCTCTGAAAAGGTCATCTATTGCCCCGACTCCGCCACGACTCACCATGTTCTTGTCCCCCCTCCCTACCCATACCTCTCTGTCTGTGTCCTGTGCCTCTCCTTCTTTTTTCTTTCTTCTTCTTATTTTATAAGGTCTTTGTGTTTTAACTGCAGAGAAACTGGTACGTTATCATTCATGTCATGTGACCCTTGGAAGACTCATTCATCCTTCTTGTGTGTATCCTCTCTTCTAATGATTCTGTGTATCCTTGACCTTGGTCAGGCAACAGGACACACATCCGGGAGTAGGAGAAAAGGAGACAGACACAGTCTCAGCATGTTAAAGAAAAAGTTAAATAAAAAAGTAGGGAAATAACTCAGCAAATCTGCTAAAATATGTTGGAGGGGGAACAGGTTTTGGGGTTAGATACACTGGCCTTGTGTTAATTATCCCCCTAAAGGCTTGTGTGTGTGTGTGTGTCAACAGCATGGCCACGTCTCATTTGTCAGTGGCGTGTGTAATCTGTCAGATTTAACTGTAGCCCTGTGTTCTATCTTACCCTCATAAGACTTAAAATTTGTGTCATATTTGCCCATACAAAAGTCGCCTGGTTTAAATGTTATTAAACAACTAAATGCGAGTCATCAGCAGTTAAAAGGTCTTTATAAACTTCTAGTAGATTCAGAAGGCTGTTGACAGCCTTGTTAATGGGCTGCTGTATTAACGTTGAGGAAATGACATAATATAAAGAGTGACAGTGTCCGCACTAGAGGGAGAAGTATTTTGCAGTATTTTTTCCCAAAACCTTACCATGGAGTTTTTTTCCCCCCAATCTTAAAAACATAGTTTTGGTGCCTGAACCTACAACCAAACAACTCAAAAAAACTGTGGACCTTGTCTAAAATATAAATACAATGGAATGCAATAATTTACTTATCCTCATATATTCAATTTAAACTTTTACAGACACATTATATTTAATGTTCTGACTGATATATTTTTGTCTAGTAAATGTAAACTTAATGATGCATTCTTTTTTAATTTACATTTTACACGGCTTGCAAACTTCCTGGAAGATGGTTTTGGCAAAACTGCGCTGGTGATATTGACCTTCTCACATATAGTAGGTAGAGCAGGAACCTTTAAACCATATGTATGAAGCTGATAATAACTGATAACGGCCATATAATGGGCTGATAACATTTAAATGGATGCAAAAGTATTATGCATATAATCTGATGAATGAAGATCAATTAAAATGAAAACATTGTTTGTTTGTGATTTGTATGTGTGTTTGGTAATTTTACATTTTTCTGGTTTCCTTTATAGATTGAAAGATTAATATCAATAAACTATACTATACTAAAAATACATTGCAAGAAAATAAAACAAACAACAACAAATCCAGCACAGTTTTTCCTCAAGACGAGTGGATGTTTTAAACATAGAGATATAATAAGCCTTACTCTATTTTAGTATAGATGAGACTGAAAACGAAACTGCTGTCTGACAGTCTCTGTGACTGCTGCATAAATCCATTAAATGATCTGACATATCAAATAAAAGTCCTTTTTTCATTCCTCATCCCCTCCCTCTTTCTCTGTGGGAGCTTTCATGACACAGAAGGAGCCAAGGACTCTCTCTGCAGGCCAGGTCACTTCTTTAACTTCGCTTAGCCCCCATTTTACTGCCTGTGGCAGCTTAAACTGATTAGCCTCGACCCTACTAGGACTGGCTGACCTCCCAACGCATCCAATACCACTTATTGATCAATATTCATATTGATCCAAGCCCCCCATGCCGGATCAAGGGCGAATATTTCTATTGATTTGACCAGATTAGAGAAGACAAAAGGTTGCCAAATCAGTTTAGATGCAACCTGCCAAAGGGATATGACAGTGTGCTGCATGGGGATTTCCAGCCAGGATTAGATTTGATGAGTGTTAACTGTGGAATTGATATAGCTGTAGGACTGTACCGATCGGTAGCTAATCAAGTAACACAGTATGTTAATGCAGTCATGCTTGCCCTTTAAATGCATAAGGTTATAGCAATCGATTTACCTGGCTAAACCCATCGCTGGATCAAATGCAGATAAGGCCATTTATGAGTTGTAGCTGGGTTTTGATGATGGCGAAAAGGGAAGTAACCAGTGTAGTAAAATATTTATAGGTTGGTGATTTTATCCTGGCTCCCCCTGTCTACATCTTGTTGTGTCCTTGCAAGACACAGAACCACAATTGCTCCAGATGGTTTGGCTAAATAAAGTGCTAAACAAATGCAGTCAATTGAGCATCTATACACAGTTCATGGGTTGCATGAACTCTGTGCAAGGGTCAAAGTTGTGTACATGTACACAGTGCACCGTTTTAATGACCAGTCCATCACAAGACAGTCTCTCCCTTAAACATATCCTGCCTTATCATCTTTTTTACTCTAAATTGGTCTTTTATTTACAAAAATGAACATTGTGCTGTATTAAAGAACACTTTAAACTTCTATTGAAACCATAAACACATTATCACAATGTTTACTGAGGTAATAAATCAAGTGAGAAGTAGGGTCATTTTCCTATTGACTAATATAATCTGACCTCTTTTTGCAACCAGTGTAGTCGCCCCCTGCTGACTGTTAGAAAGAATGCAGGTTGAAGGCCCTTCTGCATTGGCTTTACCTTTCAGGCCCTAGAGTTTGCCACTTGGGGAAAAATGTCATGTTACAGAAATTAACTAGGTTTATTAGTAAATTGGCTAACAATAATATGAACATGAGATAGAGGCTGCAAATTGCCATGACTGGTGTTTTTTTAAGTACACTGAGGCATCACAGTTAATTTTAATAGTGTAAAAAAACTGCATATAATTGAATTTAAAATTATTAATTTTGTATTAGTTACTAAAAACGTTGCCTGCGTTGTCCTGTCTGCAGACTGCAGGCTACACACTGAAGACTCCACTGACACTATTTGTTCTTCGTCACAGGACGAAACGGCAGAGAATACAAGCTTTTATACCGCTGCAGACAGCACACTCACACATGCAGTCACATACTGTGCATGTGTGTGTTGTGCATCCACACAATATCCTTTATTAAGCCATGGGAGAATATGCTTCCATCCCTGTTAAATATTGATGTCCTTAGTGGGATAAAATGAGTGAATAAGTCATGAAACACTGACAACACAACACAAAGAAATAGAGAGCATGTGGACATTTGCAATGTGTGATGTGTGAATGTTACCACAGAGAGCGAGAGTGTGAGGGAGAGAGAGATACAATGAAAAAAAAGAGAGAGAAGCATTGCATGGTAACATGAGTGGTGGTCTTTCCAAATGAAAAACGCTTTTAGGAAGTGGTACACCAGAAGATGTGGCCGTTCCATTTTGGGCTTTGAGGTTCGATGACACTGAATAGACCCCACTTTGTTCCTTTAAAGTGGTTCATGAGTGCTATATGCTAATGGGCAAAAGCTAGTTTGAGTAGAATAGAGATGGTTTCTCCATACCTTTGCTTTGGCTAGACTTCTGTATGAATTGGCAGCTTCACATTGGACAAATAATCCCTGGTGGACCTTTTCTCTTTGAGAGCTAAACGACAGTAATTGAAAGATCGAGGTTCACTGGCGGATGTTGGCCTTAACAGCTGAAAAAAAGGCTACTTCTCTTCCTTTGTCCCTGGTGGTCTCATTTTGCGGACATCACTTTTTTGGGTCAGTGAGTTAATCCCAAAAATATGTCCTGCCAGAGCCTTGCCATTTATCTGGGTGGGTATTCCATGTCAAGCTCAGCATGGCTAATTCTCTCAGGGACTCCCCTCTGCTATGGAAGACGGACCTGACTGGCAAACTCACACATTATCGCCTCAGTCATCTGATCCGCCACTTCTCTTCTGCTCCCCTCATTCTTCTACAGTGGAGATCTGTAATGTGCCAAAAAACGGCGGGTTAGGCATAAATGACATGACTTCATGTGCTGCAGGATTACAAATAAAACTCTTCTAGCTTTAATGCAATTAGGTGAACTATTATGCAACCTTATTGTTGCCTTAGGCCAGACATTGATCTTCAGGGACCTTTATAGGGTACCAGCAGTGAAAACGTTCCCGTCTTATCAGTCGGATTAATCGTACAGTATGCCATAATGTTTTGGCAACTTCTCACTTGCCCGCCACCACTTCCAATTTAACAGTTTTTCAACTCTTTTTGACATCCAAAAGAAAACTTACCATCAAGCTGAAAACCATTTAAGTTGTTCATACAAAGTCTAAACGCACTTACGGAATGCACTCCCACACCAATAACGCAATGTGTATTTTTTTTTCACATCAGGCCTTTCAGTAGGAGAAATTCATAGGCTTGTCAAGTGCCGCGCAGGGGTTGAATGTGGTCATTTATAAGAAGCCGACTGGAGCACAAAAAAAGCAACAGAAGCCATTTTGGTGCTGTCAGAGGGTTTTGTGGCTCTAAAAGGCTGCGGTGATGTGCTCTGACACTTGGGGTCTTGTATGGTGCTTTTAAGAGCTCTGCATGGGCACTCTCTGCATCACACACTGCCGAGCAAGACAAAAACATACCTGTCACTGGCAAACACTACCGCTGCACTTAAAGAGATTCCAAGCTGATTTCATGCCAGCAGAGGTCTTGAGGTGACTTTGTGACATTTGTGTTGTACAGTAAAGCTTTTTGTTGTTGTTGCTGCTGTTACTGCGGCTGGACATTGAAGTCTTAGTTTTTCATGTGCTGAGAAGTTTGTTTTTACAGTCTCTCTGAAACAGAGTGAATCTACTGAGCTGCAGTTGAGGAATCTACATAAAGCTTTGTGTGAGTAGCATGTAATATATATCTATATATGTATAGATATATATTACATGTATAATTCTAAGTTACGTTATTGCTCGTCTTGAGTGAATACTGATTGGTTGACTTTTTTTATTTGGCAAAATATTACATTTTCGTAAAGTTTACTCAAGTGAACTGCCCTTCATCTGAATCCATTGCCTTGCAGGAAGGTCACAGTGTGCAAAACAAACAAGAGAGAGGACAAAGGAGAGACAATCCTCCATTATGCCCCCCTTACTTCCTTCCCTCCCTTGCTTTCTCTTTCCCTTCATCCCCTGCTACCTTTATTTGCTGCCCTATTAACAACTGTTACTGCAGCTTTAATTACGCCCCTGTGATCTCCAAGAGTGGCGGGCACGTGTCATCTCCTTCCCAGGGGAGCCTGGGTAATTACCAGCATCCATCCAAGGGCCGTTGCTCCTGTTCCTCGGTCGCCGTGGCGATAATCACACTGCCGCGGCTAACATCTGTTCCTTGGGCGAGAAGTCCAAGTGGCCTAAGCCTGTCACACCATGCCTCCCTGTGTCAGGCTTGACCTCTGACCCCACCCATGGCTCCACAGGGCTAATTTGTTTACTCTCAGAGACAGGAGGGGACAGACTGAAATCCCACCAGATTGCAAAAGCTTTCAACATTTGAATATGAACATTTTGTGCATTTTGTGCATACTGCATGTGTGGTTTGTCTGATCATTGTCGTTTTCCTGTTCCTACACATATATACAGGCGTTTTGTTTGTGTTGTAATCTTGCTGTTTTGCTCATAATTTTGGTCTTTAATTCTGAGATTTTTATCAACAAATACCCACACCTTATTGCCCACCATTTGTGCGGTTACAGAGGTTTGTCGTATGCATTTAAATGTGTAATGTAAATGTATATCTAACACGTTCCAGCTCATCGCTTACAGGCATTTGGTCAAAACCTCTTGGCATCACTTTTTCATGCACTGGGTACTCCTTAAGCATGATTTTTCAATGTGCAGGGCAGTCTGACAGACTTCTATACACCTTAGAGTAATGTTTGCATGAAATACAGATTTAAGGCAACAAAAGTACATGGTTAGGTTTAGAATGAGTACAATTGCTAATTAGTGTATGTAAGTTAAGTACGTGATGTATGTTACATAAGTTGAATAACTTAACTCACGTAAATCAATTAGAATATGTTCAAATTCACTTTTGGTTTCCCATGTGATACAAACAGCGATCTCTTGGCTAAAAGTCCACTGTCTGTTTGACACATCCATCCACCCCAGCCTTCCCCCTATGTGGACTTTTTTGCTCTTTATGCTATGTCACATCACTTCTTTCTTCTTCTGCAAAACAGATGCTAGAGAGCTACATAGAGCATCATAGCATGACACATAGGGCTGCAAACTAAGCATCCATATATGACAAGTTGGGACTGAGAATACATTGGTAGACCAAGTCATAACTTAAGTGATCAGAGACAAATAGAGATTTTTATTTCACATTACAATCCTCAGACTCACTTGTGTATTTGTCATGCATTTCATAATGCCAGAGCCCTTTACTCTTATGAATTTTTAAAGTCAGAGTTGTCAGTCTTAAGGGGGGATGTTCAATCTGCGCTCTTATGACCTTTTCTCTTGTAGCAGGCTGCATCAGCACTGCCAATAAGATAAATACAAACTATCCAGTGCGCTGTATGCTCACTAAGTAAAAATACAGTTCAAACTAGAGCATACACGATATGAGGTACTAAATTCAATCAGAAATTTTACAAATGCTCCACAGATTGTCTCATTTAGGCCTTTGTTTCATCCCCACAAATACTGTCTAGAGGCCACTTATAGCAAATCTGTCTGATGGGACCATTTGCCCTAACCATAACTGAGATTTTACAGCAGAGTGGGACCTTGTCCAGTTCTATATACATCTTTTCAAAACTCGTCCTCTCATGTGCAGCACTCTGCAATTCTTGGCCAAGTTTTCATGGGAAAAGAAAGACAAAGTTGCAGAGCGCGAGTCAGAATTAGGCAGCAATCAGCATACAAATCCTCAGAGACTATAGAGCCATTTCCCTCTTTCTCACTGATGAGACCCAGCAGTAAGTTCTGCCCTGCCTGCAAACTTTTCCCATAATGAGAGCACTTAGATGTCCCTGACCACACTTAGACACATGAAAAAGTGGGAGGATTAAGTATGGGTACGGTAGATGAAGGGATAGGTAGCTACCCTAAATAAAGATATATTGCATATTTGCAGCAGATGAGGTGGCAGAATATAAAGAAGCGTGGAGGCTTGAATAATGAAAAGCTTTCTGATCAAAGGGACAGGAAAAGCGATGTATTTAAGCAGGTCAGAATCTTTAAAAGCAGTTTTATTTATGCGCTTTTTAAAAGAAAGTCATAGTCAATATTTGGCAGCTGTGACATTAACGAGCAACGTATTATAAGGGAGGGGGATTCATAAATATGCATAAAGATATTAGTGGGGTGTTAACAGTAAGCACCTGTCTACTTAACCGTGACAGGAACTCTGTGAGTGACTTTACAGAGACCCCCCCTTCCTCACCGAGCCACATGTGTCCTTCTATACTTAACGTCGCCTCTCCCTGCCAGTGACAGTACCGCTGACAACCCACACTTGGAAAAAAAAGAACATGTTTTCAGAGATGTCAACCAGCAATGGTGAAAGCTCAAGGTTAGAGTTGCTCGTTCACTCGTTGGCTGGCACATCCGCCAGCCTGCCTCCCTGCCTGCTCGCCTGCCTGCCTGTTCTTCCTCTGCACTCTATGAATATTGGCTATCCACATTGTGAAATTAATAATGCATTTTCATATTTTTTCCCATCTCAAGATGTAGGGAATAGCATAGCATCTGTCAAGTCGGCTTCTACATCCAAACTGTCGAAAGTCAAAGGGTTATGCAGCTCTTTTTTTCTGTTTTGTCAACGAGAAGTGAGAAGTTGTCAGGGGTATTAACTTTGACAGGGAGCACTTCTTTACCGTTGGCATGTGCATAATTATGTTAGAAGTTTTATTAGAGGAGGTTAATCATCATTCTTTGTCCCCTCTGATATGAAATGTGCAGGTTGTTCAATAGTATTACTCTCAGTCAGATAAAATGCAGAAACAGTGGGACAGTGAACGTTTCTGCAGTAACAAAAAATCTGCATTAATTACTGCATCACATTAAAAAAAACATTTCTGAATAGTGCATATTACATTACATCAGAACATTTATTGAATTCTTCATTAGGTGTTTTGTAAAAAACGTCATTAAATTCAAATACTGTTTTTGTATTTCTCTTATACTCTATATTAATGTGCCTTAACTGATACAGATAATAATCAGAACTTATAATTAACTAATTAACCCTTGTGCATCCCTTAAAGAAACCTTCTGTTGCTACCTTAGAAGACAAAAATGACAATGTATACAATAAAGTTATATATTATTTTTAATATGTAGTTATATCTTCAGTGACCAAATATCCATACATTTCAGAAATTGGGATCTTTTAACCCGTTAAAAGATTATTTTCCGCTTTCACTCACTGTCCAGCCAATCTTGATCACCACTACCAAATATACATTAATTTTGTAGAATTTTAACCCTTTCAATGGCAGTTTGTTTACATAATGTCACTGTTTTCTTTACTTGAAAAATCAACAAAAATGAACTGACAATATACACAATTCTGTAGTCTGTTTTTTTTGTCTTTTTAAAGTCTGGGATGTGTGTGTGAGAGAAAACCAGGAAAACAGCATGTATTTGCCCCATAGGGCAAACATGAGAAAATGGCTTAATCTGCTGGAAAATAGTAAAAAAAAAAAACTACAAGCCAGGGCTGAAACAAAAGAATGCAATATTTTATGCTATAATGGCTGTGCATTCCAAAATTGTGGTTTTAATCAATCGGAAAAAAATGTCCTTAAGTGTCTGAGAGCTATACTGTTAATTATTGACCTATTATAGGAGCTGAAGTTGAACTGTAAAACTTTGAACAAAAAACACCTTGCCAAAATGTGCTCTATATGCATTAACATAGCGAAAATTATCAAAAAAAGTATGAGTCAAAAATATTCCGAAAGGATGCAAGGGTTTACTATTAATATACATATACAGTGAGGCAAAATTCCTGACTGTATATGAATGCTTGACACTGTGTAGTTGGCCCAGTTGTTTGTACCCAAACGTCAAAGTCACACAAGAGTGGCTGCCCTTTGCTGGGAGGTGGTGAAAGCAATGGAGAGACAGAAAGAGAGAGTGAAAGAGAAACACAGACAAGGAGAGCGGAGGAAAAAGTGATGGCCATCTGGGATGACTCAACATCCATGTCGGGGATTGCTGAATGTACCACATGCATCTCTAACTGTCACACGCCGTAGGATGCCGGGCTCAGACAGATGCAGGACAAAAGGTGCCGTTGTTTACCGCTATGTTCCTTCTCTCTCCTGCCCTCCCTTCATCCTCCTATCCTCTGTCTGCCTCTACGGGAGACAGGCCCCTTCCTGCTTCAGTCAAGCAGGCGCTGTGTGGCTGATCTGAATGTGATGGCAGAGGAAAAAAGGAGGGTGGGTGGTGGGTTTTATAGAGATTGAGGGCTGTGGCGGGTCAGAACCCAACAAGCTGTGCTGGGAGGCTGTGCTCTCTCTCTCTCTCTCTCTCTCTCTCTCTCTTCCCCCTTTTCTCCCAGCACCAGGTGGTGTGTTGCCTGTTTCCACCTGCTCACCCGAGATGCCACTGTGCCTCTCCTGGACAATCACCACGTGTCATGCAGATTACTTACCAACACAAGGCAAAGAGGCAGACATGTGTGTAGGACACAGAGGTTGGTAAACAGGCATCTTAACTGCCACCCCGCTCTTGTCACAGATGACTTCTGCTCCGTCTGTGCCTTTAAAATAACTTTGAGGACTTAGAATGCAAATGCAGACTCTGCACATCATAACTTTGATTAGTAGCATATTGTGCTGTTTCTGTGTTGGTTTGATCTAATTTTTAATAAACTCATTTTAAAACAACCCAATTGGGTTGCATTTTACAACAATGACTCTTGACCACGTGATTCATCAAAACACACATCCTCTGCCTTACTGGGAGTGTGCTATACTTGTTCTTACCTTCCTCTCTCCCATCCGCTGTGTTTGTTCTTTCCCGTGTTTTGTGCTCTTAAAGACAGAGAGAGTTGGGCCTCTCTTTGCCACGTGGGACCACTGAGAGCCAACCTTCTCAGACTTCTGGCTAACCTTCATGTTCAATCAATAACTCTCTATAGAGGCTCCATCTTTGGAGTTTGTTTGTTTCTGTTCTCCTGCTAGCCGTGCTACTTACATCACAGCCAAGATGATGAAATTGATCAACTTTGATGCTTTTAACCCCAAAATGAACCTGAGTATTTTAGAAAGCAGAGTAGAGGAGTGTGTTGGTTTCAAACATGTGAAAAACAATTTAAATAACAGAATCTTATTGCTTTTCTTCAATTGTACTTGGCTGCCAACTGTAGTTCATGTGTTTTTGTCTCAACCTACTCACTGCAGCCTTGCCATATTTTCCCCTTTTATAAAATCATAAATGATCACTTCACTTTTGTAGCCTGGGGTCCCAATTAACTCTTTATGCAAGTAGAAAGGTTTCCCCATCACCATCAGCTATTTGATACCCAACAAAAAATACCTTTGGCCTGGAAGATGGATGGACTCTGGCTGCTCCGACAGAGGTCAATGATTTCCCTTCCCATGTCAGCTGAGAAGTAAACACCAGGACACAGGCAGCTATTTCAGCTCTATGTCTGGACCCATGAGCTTGGCTGTGAAGCTCAAGATCCCTATCTCTGAGAAAAGAAAAGCGCCTGCCCTGCTTCCACTCTCCCTCTCCCCCCTCCCCTCTATGCCCACCCCACACCACCCCGTCCTCTGTCCTCTTACCTTCATTACGCATTTTTTGTTTATGCTTGGGCGCAACTGTGGCTGCTCCTGATGGTTTGAGGTCAGGCGTGACTGGCCACGGGTTACTCTAAATAAATACACACGGACTAGCCAGGAAGGAGCGGGTAGGCTGCGCTTGCCGCCGAATCACCCTTGATTAATCAGCTGGCAGATTCAGGGTGACTTCTTGTGTACACTCCCCACCGCCACCGTTCCTTCCCCCAATCAACCCCCACTCCCACCATCCTCCAAATCCATGGAAGGTGATGGAATCAGGGCAACACAGACAGGGCAATCCGGGCAGATGGAGCGTTGCCAAACAGTCCTGCCTCAAACATGCATATATACACAGAAAGACATGCGCAAATGCACAAATAGGATTACACACAGTACCTTGCCATAGTTCCTCTGACCAACTACTCAAGCTTGTGGTCTCTTACTAAAGTGACAGGAAGTCCGTTTTCCAACACTGCAGCAGAGGCAGAACACATGGCCTGTTGTCACACACTGTGGAGCCAGCTGAGTGAATAAAAACAACATTATTACTGTGTGAATGGGGAAAGTGGGAGAATTTGAACTACTTGACTTTTAATATTTGTACTTCAAATCCAAATTTTGACTATCAAAAGCGTTTTCGTGAAGTTGCATTGATTGATAATTATGTGGTGGTTCAGGTGGACGGCAGACACATCGAGGCTCAGGCCTCCGATTGATCTTTGATTCGAAACACCAGTATAAACAAAAGCTTTATACGCAGCAGGCTATAACGGCTGAGTCCATCACTCTCCACAGCTCTGTGTCCACCTCTCACTCCCTCCCCTCCACTCACCTCACCCCTCTACAACCCCATCAAACTCACCTCACAGTGCAAGAGCACACGCCAACCAGCACCAACATCTCCCCCAACCCCTTCCTTGGATGCCATCATTAGGGGTGGTGCTGTTCTCTCACCTGTCAGCTCCACTCGACCATGGATCAGTAGAGCCTCAGCTGGACCGTGCAGACCCCTGTCACTAGCCCTGACCCTTTCCTCTCCTCCTGGCTCCATTTCTCTGCCTCTCACCCCTCTGTGCGCCCCCTTCCGCCTGCCCTGACCTTCAGGCTCATGCAGCTGCTGTCCCAGCATACAGCCCGTTTCCCCCTCTGCTCCTGCTGCAGTTCAAGCTCCAAGCCCCGGCTCTAGACCTAGCCCCCGGCTTTAGCCCCCTGGCCCCTGTGCCTCTGTTGCCCCCAGCATGGATGGACCTATCCTCGGGCAAGGTGTGGCCCCATGTGGCACGCCTGTCCAGAATACAGGTTATCAGCTCTGATCGCCGCAATAGACTTCTACCCGAACCTGCTGCCCTGAGGGGACGGAGAGATGGAGAAACTGAGAGAAGAAGAGAGAGAGAGTGTGAGTAGATTGAGCAAAAGAGGGAGTTGATGAGTGAGGGGAGAAGGAGAATAGAAAAAGAGAGGAGGTAGGGATAGGGATGGAGTTTTGCCTGGAGGCAGGGATGAGGCAATGAGTACCCCTCAAAAACAAGCAGCAGTTGGAGACCACCACAGGCACTTCTACAGAGGGAGAACATGGGGGCTTTCAGGTGTGTGTCAAACACTAAGCAGCATGCTCTTTGTTCTCTGGCTCCTCTCCACAGCGACATGCTTTAGCCACCCCACGGACATACCATGGAAAACTCAAAATAGACAGCTGAACTGCTGTTTTGATGACTGTTTGATTTAGTAAACTCCTATTTTTTCTGATTTTCTTGTCTTTTCATGTATCTTCTATTCATTTTATTGCTTTTCCAAATCACTTGTCTTATTCATGTCTGTATATTATCTTTTTGTTTATCCAGTTTCTCTAAGCTAAATTGAATGGATCTGTTTATGTGGTGCCATATCACCAGTCCAGTCCAACAGATTTCATATCTGTTGCTGGACACTGAGTGTAAAACCAAACCATATGCCACCAATTGCTGCAAATTACCCTGGATCCAGATTATCAGCAGTAAAAAACCTGTCCAAGTTTAAAGCGTCATTAATTCTCCAGCCGTTTTGTTTTGCAATGAGATTGCCAAGCACTCAGTGAGGGTTGGTTTGTTATCGTGGTTGCAGACATTGTAATCAGGCCTCAATAATCACACTTCCAGAAGCGGAATGCGCCTGGGGCCCGCGCCAACAGGCCCTAATGTGGGGCGCCGCGGGCCGCTAGCCTGCAGACACACAGGGCTGGCAGATGGAGGCTGCCATTAAACACGGACAATCATAGAACACAATCACTGAGCAATATGTTGTGCACAGAGAGAGATGTACAGGCTTACTGTAGATTTAGTGTCATTACAGGAATCTGTATGATCCTTGATTGTGGTTGATGGCGTATGTAAGATCCAGCACATGCAGGTTGATAATGTAAAGTCTTCTTTGTACAAATACATTTTAAGAAGTGATTTTAAAGGATGACAGTAATCCTGGTAGTCTCAACTCTCCATGCAGTGAATCAGATTCAAGTGTTGGGGTTTTGGCAGGAATATTTTTACCCTAGCTAAGGATCAAAGGTGCCAAAGGTCAGCGGTGTATCAATAAAATAATGTATGTTGCAGGATGGATATAATAGATGTTATCTGGCCCTTCCAGGTTGCACTTTGTGGAGCTGAGCAATGCAATGCAATACATTACAGTAAATAAGATAAAAAAAAGACATAGTATATATTTGAAACATCACTTTGCCTTCGTATGTGATGTTATTACACCTGTGACATAGAACGTAATTAATAAGATGCATTATCCATCCACTTTGACCGCCTCCATTTGCAGACTTTGTCACTCTTTATACTATGTCACCTGACTTCCTCCTTTGCTACCATCAAAATTACTTTGGCTGCTAGAAGTCAACAACAAACCTAAACATGGGTCGTAACAAGCTGCTAGCACTAACTATCTATGGTGTAGTTTTTTGTTTAGGACAATTTCAAATGTTTTTTCATTTGCTCTTTGAAGTGCTGACAATGTCTGAACTGGAATATATAGTGGCAGCTAGGTTTTTAAAAACAGCCAATTTCTTATTTTTATTGCAAAAAGGCCAACAAACTGAGGAATTTATCTTGAGTCCATTGAAGTATCGAGTGCTGGCCACATCACAGGACCATGGAACGAAAGAGGATAAATTGAGGCCAATAGTTAAGTGACACCTGAATCTTTTATTCTTTTCCGTTTTCTAGCTGATGAAAACATAACTGCACTTGCTCTCTGAACTACTGACAAAGTCAGAACTGGTATCTAAAATGACAGCTAGTTTATTAAATGCAGCCTCATAATAATTATTACCACAAAAAGGTCCAACAAACTGTGGATTTTTTCTTGAGTCCATTCAAGTCTCAGATGAGTTTAAACACAGACACATTTTCCTAAACTTCATCTGAATTTCATTGTACAACTGATTGTATGCCATACAAATATTATATATTTTACTGACATATAGCTGGGTGTCATCTGCATAGCAATGGAATGATGAGAAGGGGTGGCAACTTGACTGCATTTATAAAGCTGATTAGTATATATAATAATCAAAAAGATTTGTTTGATAGAACATCTCCAGATATACTGTTTTTCTCAGTTTTATATTTCTTTGTCGTTCCTTTTGTCCCTTTCTTTTTCCTCATTGACTCATTGTCTTTATTTTTCCATCACCATATTGTGCAGTCTATATCCTTTCTCTGTGTCACAGGACTCGAGGTACCTGGTGTCCTGCAATGTTGGATCAAGACTACAAGTGTTTCCTGTTTCACTTCCTGAGTTGGGATTTGCTGGTGGCAGTGGCGGTGGTGGTAATAACTTAAGACACTCAGTACTGAGCAAGCTGCGTTCATGCCATATATCTCACTGTGACTCATTTATTACATCTGCCTATGTTAGTGGCAGAAACAGGACAGTGAACAAACAAAGAGGACATGCCAGTCACAGCACTGGACCATGGAACCAGAGAGGATGTAATGAGGCCACCAGTTAAGTGACACCTGAACAAAGTCCTCTACTGGATCAGACCATCAGCACTTTCTAATCAGACTTTCAATTTCAAAAATAGCACCTCTGTAAACCGTAAATCTTTCTCTGGAGAGCACCGGGCTTTTGTGTTTCCCTTTCTCTAATTGTCCTGTGTCTCTGGATCGTAAATCTCTCAGGGAAGAGCCATTAGCAAAAATGGCTGGCAGAGACTCCGCCACAGGGACACTGCTGGTCCATTCACACTCTGAGGATGTCCAGATACTGACTCGAGACACAAGTGCATGGAGTTTCAGTCCATGCACCAGGGTCAGATGACAGCATGTCTGGCTTGGCAGCCTTGCTTTTCATGTCAGCAACTAGCCAGCTGGTATTTGGGATTTTTGTGGTTAGAATGGTTTCCTTCCCAACTCTCTGAAGAATTGCATTGTGGCATAATATGCTCCCTGAATGTCATTGTGTTTGGTGCTGTATTCTAACTGCTGCAAATAGTTTACAATGTGATCTGTTTCCTGAGCTCATTTGCTTGATGCAGTTTGTCTCAACACAGTAGGTATAACACATGACTGACTCAGTACATTGTAGACAATAACAATGGCATCAAACGAAGTCTGACTAAATCAGTGCCGTGGAACACAGAAACCAAAGTCTCTAATGACTAGCAGGTCTTTATTATTATTTTTTTTAACCATGTAAGCAGGACTGTGAGTTGTGTGTTTCATGTGTTTAGGGCTTAACCCAGGGTGACGGCCAGCTCTGGGAAAACAACATGGAAAAGACTTCTCACAATCAAATATCCTGTCTTAAGTGTTTTGGGGGAGTTTGTATAAATACGACCCAGTTAGTGCAGCAGCAGAATGATTTCCTGTTACAAGCACAATCGCTTGCTGATGAACATCAAGAGGGACACAGCTGGAATTGACATCACGTAACACAGGCATGGAAGAAATGAAAGGGCATTTTTGCACCCGTTTTTTCCATGTGGCAGTGATTATCTTTTCTGTGGTGCTTTTCAGCATGTGTCATTTTCTGAAGAGAAAAATAATTTATTTTTAGGAAACATCTTTCTCCTGCTTTTAAATGGATATAAGTAATTCCCTACCATCTCTGAAATGGACAGTAATATTATCTTTAATATGGTAATCATTACAGAAAAAACACCTTTGTGCCTTGACTTTAAGACTGTAGAACAAGTGTGGGGAATTTATGACTAATCTATATAAGCGTACCTTATTATTACTATAAATCATCTAAGAGCGGAGGAACGGAGGTATAAATGACCTTAACCATTTCATTAAATCTAATTAAATTGAATTGACATTAAAAGTCATTATTTCTGGCTCTTTTTTCATAAGTGCAGATTAGATATGAGCCATGCTGGATCTCCTCAGTGTTAAACACATACTGCGTACAGTATTACAGAGTTAATGGGACAGATAATTGACAGTGAACCATAGGAGGTTAATAATAGATGCTTAATTGACTCCTATCAATTTGTTACACTGAACATCACTGTCTACAGATCTCATTCATACAGGGAGCAGGCATGTTCCCCGCAATGACCATATTTCTTTTTTATGATCAGCACTTTTGGGATGCACAAAGACAATGAAGTGCTGCGTGAACCAGTGCAGTGAAAGAAAGAAAGATAGATGTGAGAGACAAAGCAGGGAAAAGTGCCAGAGAAAATGCATGCACATATCCAAAATATATACCTAGGAAAAACACTTATTTATTGCGGTTAAGTTTATAGTAACTTGATATTGATAACAGTGAGCTATATGACAAGTATGATTTACAATTTGAATTTGAATATTTCTTTGGCAGGTCATAATGGTTATGCTGTAATCAAACAACACCAAATGTTCAAACATTGAATAGTCAATAGCAAAGTCTTCAACTTCTACAGATCATAAGATAAGTTATGTTTTTAGAGATTTTTCTATTATAGCTATAAAGACTGTAGCAGCAAATTGTATGCAAGCATCAACGTCCGGGTCTGAAACGTGAAGCCATTTAAGCCTTTTAACAGCATTCTTTCTAATGGCCAGCAGGGGGCGAGTGCACTGGTTGCAAAAAAAAGTCCAACTGAATCAAAGTTGATGAGAAAATGATCCTACTTCTCACTTGTTTTATTACCTCAGTGAACATTTTCCTAAGGAGATTATGGACACCTTTTTTATGTTAACATGCCACGTGATGTTTATTTTGTAAACATGGTCCCATTTAGAGTAAAATAGTCAATAAAACAAGGTATGCTTTAGAGTGTGGCTGCCTTGGGATTAACAAGTTGCTACGACAGTGCTGTTGCTGTCTGGCCTTAGAAAACAAAATACTGAAGGCCAAAATACTAAACTTTATGCTTCAAAACAGTAGTCAACAAACCGATGGATGATGTCACTGTTACTCAGTCTATTGTTTTTTATACAGTATATGGTTTTATCAGCTTATTTACATTTTTTATTTATATTACTTAAAGCATTAATGTTGACTGCACAGTTCATTTAGTGAAGCAAAAATCTGCTTTATACCCTAATGTATTATCTGTTCTATTACTGTATACATACTGTACTCTGGACAGCCTGACATGTTTATGAGAAGTGTTTCCCAGTGGAGTATGAATTTGTCCATCAACATTGAGGAAGTGAGGGTTTATTTTTTCTGACGCCACTAGACAGAATATGGCAGACCTGTCTCCTCAGTGTGAATGGTGAATATGACAGGTCAGCTACTGTCCCAGGCCCTCTAGGCCTCCCCCGACTTTCTGGAAGACCTCCGCTGTTTATACATATCTGTTTCACCTTTTTCCTCCTAAACAATTAGTGTGCAGGCTGAGAGGAAACCCGTCCTGTGAGAGCTCTGAGCACATTCCAGCCAGAGCAGCCAGCTGTAGCACATCATGGACATGACTATGGACAGGGTAAATGTGGAGGAACACTTTTTGTACAATTCATATTTATTCCCATAATAGTTAAAACATAAAACAAGAAAAAATCTAGAAGTTTTGATGTCATCATTTCAGCTGACACATTGATAAAAATTCCTCTTTGTTGCACAATGAAGTTGAAACAATTAAATAGTAAATATTCTGCTCCTCTCCCTCTTTCTACCTCTTTAACTCATGGTAATTTTATGCTCTGGAGGCTCATCGACTCATAATTTGAATGAATGTAAATAGTTTGCATTGGAACACAGGGTTGGCAGTGTGCCATGCATCACTCGGAGGACTTAAACAGTTTGAGAGCAGACTGATAGATGAACCTCGCTTCAGATATGTGGCTGGATGGAGAAGGGAAGGTGTTGGAAGGTTGAGAATATTAATCATAGCAATTATTGAAAGTGTTTTTCGCTGACATCATCGTGCAGACCCATATATCAGCCAGGAGCAGCATGCTTATGACTTAGTGACACAGGCTGAGTGGAGGACATTGAGCAGTAAAAATTAGCAAGTTATACCGAGTGAAAAATGAAGCCATCAGAGAGCCATAAGCAGGCAACATTTGTTATTCCAAAGAACCCAGTTCAGGAAATAGGCTTTATGTGTGTTATTGTTTGTATCTTTGTTGTCTACTACGAAATACATTCCTTAACAGAGTTACATCCATTGTGTGCAATCATAGTTGCTTAGGAAATAAGTGGGCCAGAAGACGGAACAACAGCTGAATGGTATTTCATATCCGCAGGAAACAAAAGAAGTACAGGCATAAATTGATAGTGTCAAAGATTCACACGCAAGTAATCTAAAAATGCTAGAGGAGTCTCTGTGCATAAATGTTGGCGTTCTCTTTGTCCTGCAGCAGGAAGCAGTAGATACCAGGCTCTTGAATCAGTGCTCTGAAGGCCGGAAGAGACTTCCTTAAGTAGAAATGGGCAGCTGTAGAGCACAGCCTTCCATGGAATTAGTTTAACCCTAAAATAGAAAGTAGTGCACCCTAATTTAGATGCATTCTACAAAACACTCCATATTGTCACACCTTGTTCTAATTTTTCTACTTCTTCTCATCTAATTTTTTGTCTTTATTTCTCTCTTAATTATTCTTTCCCCAACTGACCTGTAATCTTAAAGAAGGGTCACTTCTCTGACTTTCATTGTTTATCTTCACTTGTTTAGAACTTAAGTGAGATCTAATGACATTACAGAGAAAGATAGTGTGTGCACGCTTTATAAAAAAAAAGAAAGAAGAAAATTTGGTATTTGAGTCCCTGATCTACATCAAAGAAAGCATCAATGCGCATGTCATTCTTTTATCTGCCTCAATTCAGCTGTTTGACTGCAATGAAAGAATCACATTTCTTTTTACGTGACACTTATTTATACACTGTACCGCTCTTTCGTCATGCTCTGTGTAAGCCTGTGCGTCGCTCCTTCCCTCCCTGAATTAAAGATGTTGTAAACACACCGCAGCTTCGCCCTCTTTGGAAACTCTCGGGAACATCAGAGGGGTCCCTGGGTCTCTTACGTCTCTCCTGCTGCTCACGGCTGCATCAGCTCCTCTGGGCAACCGCCCAATTGGCTGGGAGTCTGCTGCCCTGACCCTGAACCCTGAATATGAGGGGTTAGCCAAGGGCCAGTGCAGAGGCTGAGGGTGGGTGTGGTGGCGGAGGTCAGGATGGGGGAGGTGGGGAGGGGGGGAGACAGCTATTAAACACAACAGAGGAAGGCCCATCAGGATGTGTCTTTTATAGCTGGCTGGTACTTGAAGGCATCAAACCTCACTCCCACAGATGAGAGGCAGGCAGTCCAGCCAGCAGATGAATCCTGTAAGGGTGGAAATGATGGGGTCAGGGTTTTTACAAGGTCAGAACGAGGTTAGTGGAGGGCCAGGGACCCAGTAATCCCTCCTTTTCAGTCTAGGACATTGAGTGTCTGTTAACTCCTTCACACCAATACCCTCACACTGTAGTTCTTAATGTGTTAAGACCTAGATGACTTAAAACAAAAGTTAAACATTTAAGGAAATATTCACACAGTTTTCCTTGCCAAGAGTTAGATGACATGCCAATCCCACTCTAAAGCCTGTACAGTAAATATGCAGCAGAGGCCAGTTGGAGCCAGCAGCTGGTTAGCTTAGCTTAGCATAAACACTGGAAACAGGGGGGGAAACAGTTAGCCTGAAGCTGTCTAAATGTAAGAAAATCTGCCTTGCAGCACCTCTGTAGCCTACCATTTAGCATGTTACATTTAGTTTGTTTAAATCTGCGCAACAACTAGAGTGTAATATGACAATTTGTGGTTTATGGCTGATTATGTGCTGGACTGTTTCTTGGCCAGGATACCAGTGGCGATTCCAGGAAGTTACTGAAAAAAGTCTAGCACATAATTTCCCTTGTAATATGAGGAATTGTCAGTTTTATTTTTTTGTACATAGAATGTATAAATGAAGTGGAAGAAGTCAATGCAGCATCATCCATTGGTCTGTGGGCTACAATTTTGAAGTTTGGCATTTTTGCCATATTTGGACGACAGGTGAAACTGACTGACCTATACCAGCAACCTTGCTACACCTGGCTCCTAGCTACGCTGTGCAAAGTCACTGCTACAAAGTCACTGCTACAAAGTTGGCCTCCATTGAAATTGATTGTTTTTATCCTGCAGTGTCATGCATGGATCTAAAAACTCACCATAAGGTAGGAAGTCCAATTTTAAAGCTTATGGCATCCTTTGGATAATGGTCAGAAACACCTTTTTAATTAAACCTATATAGCCTACATCCACAAATATGCATACAGCTGAACATATATGCATCATCATCATCATCATCATCACCAACCTACAGATGACCCCATCCCACTCACACCTCCTACCCTTTCACAGCCCTTCGACCCTCCAACCTCTCCTCCCTAACACCGTCTCGTTCCTTGTTTCATTTTCATTACGACCCTCCTGCGGGGACTTGAACTTGTCGCCCCGCCTGAACTGGGGTGACAGCTCACTAAATCACTGCCTTTTAGTGGTGCTGCCCCCTTTTTTATACACTTTAATCACCAGACTCCAGTAACCAGGAATATTGGGCTCAGTGTATGGAATTCTCCTCATAAAAGGAAAGGCAGAGGACACTGATGTGCTTCTCATGACGGAATCGCGGCTAGAATTCATCTCGGTCTTGCTGAGACGGTGGTGGGGAATTGATGGAGACGGAGGCTCTCTCTTACGGGTGACAATCAATTGCTCAGGATCAACAGGTTTTAGGCCGTAAACTTGAGGCCATCTCCTATCTAGCCGACAGTTTCTCATCTGGCGATGTAGTGTTAATGCTGGTGGGAGGCCTTGGATTTTGTTTGTTATTTATGGTTAGTCACCGGTTTAGAAATGGTTCTGAATGATCGGATGCTATCTTTCACAGAGGGCCTGTCACAGCTCTTAAATGGTTAACCCCATGTGTGCATGCTGTGGATAGGTTGTGTAGAAAACAGAATAATTACAAGCCTGTAAGAACTTTTGCAACATTTGTTTTTTAATTTTTATGTACAAATTGATCCGTCGCTGCATAGGATAACTGCACAAATCCAATGCTGAAGGCTTCTCATCCTTCTCCTCCTCTGCTTGCCATCAACATACACAGTACCTGCCTTGATCAATCCCTTTTTTCAATGCTCATCTCTCCCCTGTCCTCCTCCTCCTCCTCTCCCTCTATTTCATCTCCAACCCAGCATTAATCCTTATCCTCCCTAAGGAAGCCCACTTCGTGCAGCAGCGAGGGTATTTAGAGCCAGTGTTGACATTGGACAGCACGTTAGACAAATATCCCCAACTCAAAAACCACAAGACAAATGGCAGACCCGAGCTCGCTGTGTTCTGGCAGTGAGTTTGCTGGTCTGGCTCAGCTGTGGCCAGTTATTCAGCGCAGGTGACGTCTTACTGCGGGAAAAAAACTGACCGCTGAGGAGGGTAAGTGGATAGATGAAAGAAAACGTGGGGGTAGAGTAAAAAGAGTGAGCGATGGATGAAAATGAAAGGAAAGAGGAGACAGAATTAAACCAGTTTTTTGGGGATTTTCAAAAAATAACTAAAAAAAAAAAGGTTAAACATACAACACTTTGTCTGTGGCACAAATGTTGATGACGTTTGGTCTTCAAATGCCAGGGATAAAAACCGAACATTACTAAATCATTTGTCTCAAGAGACCATACATGGAGGGTTTTGAAAAACCAACAACTCCCACAGACAACCAGGTGGTGGCTTTGATTAGGGGTGCACATTACATCATTTAAGGTGGAAACAAACACACGTACCCACACACAGACAGCACTCACACGCAGACGAGGCTCTGTGACTGTGACAAGCTATCTACACACACTCAACACATTACCACATGCAGCAACACGAGCACCACACAGACACACTCTTCAGAGATATGGGCCCCGTTTTGACAACCGCCAAGTTGACTTGGCATTGGTCGGACTGGAGTGATCCAAGAAAAGCAAAGCGGACCCACGAGAGGGCTGGGGCTTTTGTGTTTGTGGAGTGTCACACTTCATCACGAGGGAAACCCATAACAGGCCCAGGAAGACCTTTGAAGCTATGGGAGGGGTGTGTGGGAATCGCCTCTGTGGCTACCTCTGATGTCAACTCCAATATTCTGATTGCAGGCTATTTCCTGGATTAGGATTGTGTTTGTCGGCTGAGAGGAAAACTGTCTGAGGATTGTATATCAGAGAGCAGACGAGCTAATCACAGCAACCTAGTCGACAATTTACGGATTAAAAACTATTTTCACAAATGTTGTAATACTAAGACAGCTCAGTTACTTATTATCTGCAAACTAAGCCACTCATTATTATATCGATGTATATTGATACATCACAGAGAATGAATTAAAAGTTTTATTTTGAAATTTCCTTGTACATATTAATGAATATATCAATCTGATGGTTTTATTAAAGGAACATGGTCGCTTTGCATTAGTGATTCTTTTAATCACGGTTTGGCCATTGAGACAGGTATATGTGTGGTTTTATTGAATGCAGACAGGCTAAATGTCCAGCGGTTTGGATGACTAAGAGAAGAGTGTCTCTGTAAACCATTAGACTAAAGATCCTGTGTATAGAACAGTGTTTGGCAGCAGGGTCAGGTGATAGCAATGCCTGCTGTTTGCTTTGGCTGCTTCATAATTACTGGAATAGTGGCGTACTGTAATGGACCACATCCTTTTGGCTTGAGCTTCACAGGGCTCAACCACTGAAGCCATAATTTGATTCTGGGATACTCGAAGCAGGGCAAGACAATTTCAAATCAAGGAGAAATATTCAGGAAATTAACTTTGTACTTAAGGGTGGTTGGCTGGTTTGTGCGTAGGAAAAAGTTTATTTTCCTGAAGTGTTGGATAGGTAGGAGAAAATCCTGGTTCATGCAAAAATCCTTTTGGAAACTCTCACTATAATAATTTGTGTGTATTTGTATCTCCAGATATAAAATATTAAAGGTAAAAGTTAGAATAGTCAGCTCACATAATATAATACCTTATCATATCTCAAGAAAACATATGCCTAACAGTTCTTATATGATGTTTTACAAAATATACAAAATATGTTGTAAAATGGTTACACAGTGGCTGTTTTAAACAGGTGCTAAATGTTGTGAAATTATGCTACTTGGTTAGGTTTAGGGAGAAAGATTACTTGGTTAATGGTATGGGGTTTTTTTAAAGTTGACTTTTTTAACACATTCTGTTGCTATCAAATTATTCTAAACAAAAAACTATTGTAACACCCTTAATAAAAATGGAGGCAAAATCAACTCAGGTTGAGTCACAATATGAGATATAAGCTCAAGTAGCACTCGATGAGCACCATTATGAAATGGCTCTGAAAGGCACTTTAGAGCAAAGATATTTATTATTTTGAAGACTAAACAATAGTTATAAGCAAAATGATCTCAGGGCTTTTACAAAAGAGCAGCAGCTTATGAGGTAAAACATTTGTTCATCCATGATAATGCTTTATGTAGCACAGAAGCCAAATGGAAGGAGGGTAAAAGCCAGATTTTCATTGGGGGATTTAGAGGAAAAAAAAAACTCAATTACTGTTTGCAGACTGGGGCTGTTGTTAAGGAAGATGCCGTGATCAAACACAATTTGGATCAAACCACGACTTTATTTCACATTCTCTCACATTTCCAATCAAGGACCGATTAGCCTCAGACATTAATGAGCCTACTAATCCATTTGGGCCCCTCGTGATAACAGTTAATTGTCTGTAAAAATGTGTACAGATCCCCGTTTGGGTTGTTTACTAACTGATTTGGATGTGGTTAGGCCCTAAAGAGGTATCATTATGTTGATAGTTCTTTGGAAAATGAGCCCCTGATGGAGGCAACACCAGAGTGGAGTCGAGTTAAGAATACACAGGACTGCTTTCAACCGCTGCTCACTTGAGAGCAAATTTATCACTATCTTAAGATAACATTTGGCTGTCATCAGCCCTCATTGGACTTCATCTATAGTTAACATGACTTTCTGTTTTGCTCAGTACACTGTAGTGAAGGAACATTCTTTACATAAACCTCTGACATTTGGATTGATGTTTCACACTGTAAGGTCCAGAGAAAAAAAAAATCCAGGAACTGGACGACCAGATGTTCCAGGCAAACAGTTTAATATGGCGTCCTCTGCTTCATGCTTGTGGCTTCATTGAAATTTTAATCTGAAATGCAGTAAAATTCAAATCCAATTTGTGTTCTGCATAAAGCCTGGAAAAGAATTGTGTATTGGTTTGAGTTGTTGCAGACAGTTCTGTTTGACATTAGTTACTAAGGCTCACTTTAACAAGAGGAAACTGGGAATACTATGACAAAGTTTGCTGCTCACATTCCTTTATGTCATAGAGGAAAAAGGTCTCTCATGGAATCTTTAAATTTGCTACCAGTTTGAAGTTCAGTCACGTTCACCCAAATCATGAATATTCATCTCTTTGACAGACATATTTTCATACAGGAATGTTGTAGATTGAGTAAGCATGCAAAACAATTAAACATATTCAAAAGTGAAAAGGAAACAGTTTTGTGGATTTATTATGAATCAGCTTGGAAGATTCCATTGCAGTAGCTCTGTTTTAAAGAAATGTTTTAACCCGAAAACACATATAATAACTGTAAACAGTCAAGTCAATTTTACCTAAAGCATTGTATTATATTTATATATGTTGGAAAGGACCTATAGTATGTTACAGATGTTTGTCATAATGTCATATTTTTTCGAAAGTTCATTCTTGACTTGATTTTTAAAAAAACATTTGAATGGAAAATATTTCTGCATTACAACAGAGTACACTAATAGAGTAATACTAAACCCACAACCATACTATAACCAATTACAGTACTCCTGGTGTTACTCTTGTTATTTTACCTTTATACTATCAAACATCACATTTTAAAACCAGAGTTTTCTTAAAATTGTGCCTGCTTAATGTTGCATGTAAAAAAAAGTAATTTTCATTATCATGAAACTTTGAGCTGACACTACCAGGAAATGTTAAGCAGATACCCACAATCCACTTCTCCTGTTCAGAAAGAAGTAAACATGAAGCCCTGTGTTACTGTGCAGCACATCTACTTGCTTTGTCATGTTGTTGAAGGTGTGTATGTGTGTTTGTATTCTGGCCACTCAGCGTGCAACCTTGGCTGGCCTGTTCTGACACTCAATTTATCGTCGTGTGATTTGAGGCCTTAGTTTCTCATTACACCCAAAGTTTTTGTGTCCTTGTGCGACAAAAATTAGTTTGTGTGTCCGTGTAAATCACCTGTCATATGCACATGCTCCTTTAAGGAAAGGCCAAGGGTGTCATTTGATTCCTGCTGCCTTGCTTTCATATTTATGCGTCTCATATTCACGTCCATTGGCTGTGTCTCGGTTGGGCTATCCATCAACACTTTTTATCCCCATCGCACCAACAATACGGACATAAAACGCTCTTTTACGTCAGCAAAATGCTGCCACAAATAAAATGGGAACAACACACCTCTTTATTTGTCTGGGTAATAAACTACATAAATTAAAACTGATAAGTGACAAAATTTGCATGAGTCATATCCTGTGGGCCTGGGCTTTAATGGAAATGACCAGAGGCAGTGAAGCTGTACTATAAAGTATCGCCCACAAAATTGGAAAACATAGGTGATATATTAATAAGTTTACAAAACTGAGGGACAACCAGAGCCCAGGGGGACGTGTCCTGCTCTCTCCAAGACAAGGCCATTTTTCAAACAAACATGTCAAAGAAACGTTTTGAAAACTGTATCACTCATCCTGTCAAATGAAATGTCCAACACTTGTGAAATATTCATTTTACAAATGTATGCTGTTGTTTGTTGTTCAGGTGCATGTGTTATATTTTGACTCACCCACCCAGAGACTGAGGATGAATAGTACCTGTCCAGTAAGATATCTCAATAAAATACATCAGCCTTTATGGAGGATTATATTTTTATTGTAGTCATATCAAATAATAAAAGAATAACGGCAGATGTTAAATTAACTAGAACATTTTATAGTTTATTTACTCACCTTTTTAGGAAAGAAATAAAAAATAGCTCCTAATCAAGAGCAAATATATCCATGAGAAAAGTGTTCTCAGTCTGCACCGCCTGCACCACAACACAAATGATGCTCATCTGCAGGTTGTATATTTTGCCATATATTCAGGATGAATAAAACAAAATACAAACAAAACAAAAAAGGGAACCTAGTTAAAAGCGATGGGATGAAGAGACGTCTCTCTCAATTTTGTACACTCAAACGAAATCAGTTGCCTTTAGCCTGCTTAGGGGTAGAAGGTGAGGGAAGCTCACAAAAGCAGTGCAATTATTCTGCTCTGGCACAACAACAGAGAGCAAAAAGAGCATCAAAGGCTTTCCTCTGAGCAAAATAGGGCTCCCTCAGAGGAAAAGCGCAACCTGTGTGTGAATACCAGTGCATGGACTTTTGGTCCTCTCTTGAGACACAGGAGGCAAAGGATGTGTGTCAGTGTCAGTATTAAAGTTACAGTGCATATCCACTTTGATTATGTTATAGCACAGATTGTAGCGGCAGTTAAAAATACATTGTGTACAGTATATTATATACACTGTGTCTTTGTCTGGAAATGCTCAAACTCAATAAAAAGAAAGTGATGTCAAATGAATTAAGCCTAAAGCTTAATTTAGCTTAAAATGTAGTAAATACATGAGAGCTGAAAAGTAAAATAGAAAATTGCACATATGAAATATAAAGAACAAACATGTAAAATGTGTTTCATGTGGTATTACATGTGAAATTCTTGCTTTAACAAGTGAGGTGTTGCGTTATTCACATTTAGCATTAATTAATATGTAAACAAAAGTAGAGCACATGTGCAAACATTGCCACCGAGCATGCTTGTAAAGTTGTTTGTGTGTGCTGTTGTATTCATGAATAAGAAAGAAAAATGCATTTCTTTGTTCTTTCTTTGTAACACATTTTGTATCCATTATTATTATTATTATTATTATTATTGTTATTATTAAGAACATTATGCCTTATTTTAGGTTTGTAATTTTTAATGAATTGTTATTGGTCTTATACTATAGTATAGTCATGTGAACAAAATAATATCCCTATTTACTATTATTATTTGAAAACGAAATGATTATATTTACATTTTTAACTTCAAACAGCGTGTTAATACTTTTCTTAATTATGACCATGCCTGTTAAACAAAACTGAAGTTTTAATCTGATAGAAAAGAGAAAATGCCAGAGACGGATTTTCTATCAGGCATATTAGAGGGCAGCTTCTGATATATAAGGGTCCTTTCATTACCCGGAAGTCGAGCACTCACATGTTACTGTATACATGCACCGGTTGCTAAGCACAGTTTTCACGTTGTGTATTATTATAGTGAATACTTTAGGTGTCATTAGTCTCTGAGCAAAAAAATAAGAAGATGAAAGTGGTCGCGTTAATAAGGTAACCGCGTTTCTTTGCTGTAGCTGTCGCATAGTTCTATCACTGAGGCTTTTTGCTTTTGACTGAGACTGAATCACAGCTTGACTGCTGTAAACAAACGCTAGATAACTTATTCTTATGAGGTATAAGGTATTGTATTTTTACTCTGACTTTGTTTACAGTCTGCATATACCATGCCACTTGTAGAAATCCATAGTTATCGATTATAATGGTGTTAAAATCAATACAAGAGTGGCACACTGTAGCTAAATTACTGTTTAAAATCTGTTTACAGCACAGTACAGTACAGTAAGTGCAGCCACGAACAAGTTCTTCATCACTGAATATTAATGCTGCTGCATCACCAGCCATGCATCCCTTATAATGTATAGGTCTGCATAAACACAGCTTCACCACTGTGGCTATTTCTCACGCTGTGTTCCAGTGGGGGCAAAGACAGCTGCTACAACATGATGCAGTGTGTGGCTGCTGGGCACCGGATCGTCGCTCTGGCCAACCTCCGTCCTGCAAACACAGGTGAGGAGGATTCGCTGCTGGGGTTTGTGTGATCTACAGGGGCTGGCTGGGCTATATGGGCCAGGCAGCTGCAGCTCTGCGCACAAAGTAACTAAGACTGTACACAGTTAGTTCTGCAGAACTTTATGTAAAGGGTGTTTAGAATTGATTACCAAATTAGTTAGTTATTAGTTAGTGATCTATAAAATGTCAAAACAAATTATGAACAATGTCAATAATTGTTTTCCTAAGTCCATTTAGACATTTTTGGCTAAACACATTATTCAAACTGATTAATCAATTATAGTTGGAAAGTAATTTAACAGTTGGAAACTAAATGATCAAGTGATTGATCTTTGCAGCTCTGATATCAGAAAATAATTTAAAAAGAAAAATTGCATCACATGTTTAATCAAGAAAATAACTGGCAGATTAATGGATAATAAAAAAAATAGTTGTATTCCCATAATTAAATCATATTTCTATCAATTTAATTATTTATTTTACTTCACTTTAATTTATTGTTGAATGGAATTGAGTATGGTCCAAAACACAATAAAATAAATATTCATATGAAATACAAAATATTGAAATAAACTCATTGTGAAATGAGCATGTTATGAATACCACATTTGCTAATTACGTTTATTTTTTATTTAATTAAAGCATTTTTTATTTTAAAAAGGCTTGTTTTTCTTATATGTTGACATTTTTCAGCAGTTATATTCAAATTATTTTAATTGAATTATTTGCTTCATCTGCAGATATGATTATTTCATGGTATCTTATTTCTTTATTTTATCCTGGCTTACATGGAGTGTAATGCAGTTATTCAATATTTATTTTAAACAGCTCTGAAGTCTTTTGCAAGCAAGTGTTGTTATCCATGGTATTAACATTAAATTGAGACATCCTGTAGCCTCATGTAATTAATTGCCACTATTTGTTGGTTTGTGCATAATTCTCTTGACATCTGGAATTACCTTCTGGAGGTCTATTCACCCTTAAAAATGGCAACATTATATCTCATATAGTCATGATGACTGTTTCCAAATATTCTACCTTCACAGGCACAGATGAATTGGACAGCTATATGTACCAGACAGTTGGCCACCAGGCCATAGATCTGTATGCTGAAGCCATGGATCTGCCCCTGTATAGACGCACCATCCAGGGCTCCAGCCTGGACACCAGCAGAAACTACAGTGTGACAGAGGGGGATGAGGTGGAGGACCTGTATGAGCTGCTGCACCTCGTCAAGGTAAGCCCTGACCATTAGTGAAAAATAAATCATTTGAATACCTTAGCACTGTATTGGTCTGCAGTTCCCCAGATCCTCTGGCAAAAAGGCATTCATACCAGAGGAACACACCCTGTCTGTTTTTCTATGCACACTCTTACATTTTACTAGTTTATTTATTTTCGTGATAAGTAATACTTTCATCACTAACAGTAAATAATACATCAAACACACCGGATGATGATGCCATATCTAACTTTATCATTTCAATTAGAGAAGTACAAACAAGAACAAAGTGCCATATATTGAACATAAAGGGCCAAAGCATTTGTTGTAGCAACAACTGTTGATAAGCATACCAACTACTGACTAATTTATTTGCACATACAGATGAAACAAATCAGCAACTGACTAACAATTGTCCTCATTCATGCGCCTGGAAAACTTAAAGGGATAGTTTGAATGTTTTTGAAGTTGACTGTATAGCACATAGTCAGTGTAATAGAGCTTATTCACTGCTTTACCTTGCCATTAGACCGCCCTTTTCAACAGGTAACTGAAGCTGCTCTATCCATCTGTCTTCAAAGCCACCGAACTCCTCTGACAAAAACAGTAATTTTACCTTGTATAAAACAGGGTAGTTGCTGGTCTTCTGCTGCTTTGTTCTGTTAGTTTGTTTGTGTTTTTATGTGACTTTTGTCTTTTAAAGGGTTGGCTCAGATTCACAAAAGTCATTTTGTTACTATGCAGATATAGTATAATCACGTTGACTAAACCCTCTCTCTGTAATTTTAGTTTAAGACAAACAATAAATGTATTCAAATTGAATGTAAGAGACTCCCTCAAAAAAGCCTAAGTAAAGTGAACAAATTTAATATAAAAATTTAAAAAAATCTCATTTTAATTTAAGACAAGATATAAGAGGCTTCACAAATCCTATTCAGAATAATGTTATAATTCAGCACAATTATGAGAACTCATCATTCCAGTGCTTCATTGAGCGTATACAATAGTCATCGTTTTGACTCCTTGCCACCACTGACATATGCTTGACTGCTTTTTAGTGAACAAGCTCTCAGAGCACTACTAAACTTCTCATCTCGGCTAAGGTTCATGACATATGTCACACTGTTGAGATGTTTTACAAGTCATTCTCTGTGAATTCAGAGTCACTTTGTAGCCCATCAGCACTGTCTCAAAGAGACCCTGCTTGTCTAGTCTCATCTGGCCTGCTGTACACTAACAGTCCTTAGCACCTATTGTAAAGTGCAACCAAGCTGCTCCATAGATTAAAAAGCTATGTAGGTGCTTTTAGCCTGTCTCATTTAGTATGTCTTGATTTCACTTTCAAAGTGAGGTAAGTTTTCTTTTCATCTTACTCTGGGAAAATAGTGTGCCCGTTGTATCAGTTAATCAGTTTTATGTGTGAAGTTGGAGAGAGGTGCCCTTCAACAACCGGCTTCACAGGAAAAATTCCATTCTTTTTTTTATCTCACTTGACAGAAGATCAGATGCAAAAATTAATCACCAAATTAATATTTAATCAAATACCACTTTTGCCAGGACGCTGAGAAAATATTCATTTGATGCCAAATTATGTATGAGACCTCGGTGGTCTGATGTGGTGTGGGGTGGCTGACTGACAGGTTCGAGACTACGGCGTGTGTGTTTAACACACCGCTGGCACTGCCTGCCCACCTGACCGCCTGCAGCCATGAGGAAGCTACCTGGACACACACTTCAACAGCTCTCCCTGCTGTCAGCGCAAACAGGGTGTGGGATTGATCCTGTGTAACACCCCCCCACCACACCCCCCACACACACAACCTCTCATTTTAGCTTGCAGCATCAAAATTTAAGAGCTTCTTATGGGATGGCGGATAGGAGTTTGTTGTTGAGATGGGAGTTAGCTTGACGTGGTGTAAATGAGAGAGGAGGGGGTGCTCGGTTCTTCCTGTAGGTCTGTGTGGAGACATGTTCATCCGGAGCTGAGGGCTGCTCCAGGGCCCTTGCATGTCCGCACACCGCCTGGGTGGCAAGGGCCAGTCAGCCTGCCTCAGGGCATTTCGCGCCCTCTGCCTGACTTTCTTTGTCGTCTTCTGTATAAATCGCAGGCTTTACACGCGCGGATACATGAGAAAGCTCTTGTTTGTGTGTTTTTCTTGTGAGTACGCACACATTCACACGGTCTGGTTTCTGGGCTCTCGTGAGTCAAATAGTCAAATAGTGGACATCTCTCCGGTACGTGATGCAGTATACCACCTCTGCCTGTGGTCAGGGCTCTAATTGCAAAGGGCTGCTAATTTCCCATTTCCAGGGCTTCTCTGGTCTGACCTCACCAGTCAGACGGGCCATAGATCAGGGCAGTTGGACTCCCATGGGGCCATCACGGGCGAGCAGACCTCCAGCCGTCTCCCCGTTTACCCCTCTCACCATCATCAACAGAGCTCCACCATAAACAACAAGCTTCCTCTCTCTGAGTGATGTCAACCATAAGAATACAACTTTCCTATCTCCAATTTCAAGTTACTGCTCACTGAAGTTACTTTTTTGGCATCTGTAGGTTTACTAACTTGTACTATTTGTACCACATTGTGAAGGGTAGTAAACTCGTGCAAGTCACTGCATTCCCTGTAATTAGAAACTCACACAATTCTGTCAGAGCATCGCAAATTTCCCCTTTAAAAGTCATGGATTACGGTCACATTGATGTTCAACACATATGCCCGGTTTACTAGGTGAATTCTATTTTTTTTCTCCACCATATAAAGTTTGTGGTGTTGTTGATTAGTGAGGAAAATGATAGAGGTGGGAGAAAGAGAGAGAAAAAACACTTCTTTTGATAATGAGCTGTTAAATCACCCTTACTGGAAAAGAACAGTTTTAGCATGAAAAAATGCGGTCTGTTTGGAAAGTGTGATATTTTGAAAGATTCTTTCTAGCAGTTTGAATTAATTAGAAGTTACAAGATTATATTTGGCAAATGACACTTGAGCATAGATGAAAGAATTTTTTTTCTCAGATCCGGAGTTGATGAGTTTTAAGTGGATATTCTTCCCTCCTCCTCCCTCCTTTGCAGTGCTGGCAACAGACCCGTAGCATGAGCCAACAGTGCCATCTATGGATCATTCCCAGAAGCTGACAAACCAGAGGCACTCTGTACACTTTGGCCTCCCCGAGAATGTTTGGAGCCATTCAAAAGATTCAAAGGGAGAGATCATATTCTTCAGAAGCATTGTTGATGGAGGAAAAAAAGCCCAATTATAATAGAAAAAAATGAGCTGTCCATCCTCTGGCAGTAGTGATAATGGCAGAATGACAATGTGGCCCTATCCTTGGCCCCTTTGCTCTCATCGCTGGCTGTGTATGGCAGTGTGTCTTTGAAGTGTGTAACCTGATAGATATGCAAGCCACAGCGTACCCCGTCCCATCCTGCTAGGTGCTGATCTTTGAACCCGCTCTTTGAGGGGGAGAAATAACAGTTTTGTCAGCGGTAGGGAGGATCGTTCACTTTTGAACATCTATGGCTGTAAGGGTATATTTTTATAGAATAGGTGGCGTCCTTGTGTCCTCTGCCAGGCTTCAAAGGCTGGCTAGAATACGAATATTATATAAAAAGATAACAGCGTAAGTAGAACATTTTGATTCTTAGTTTGTTAATTAAATACACCTTCATGTCAGACTATCCCTGTTTGTGTGTATTTATAAATTGGATTTCATAGGTTGTGTGTCCATACTTCATGTGTGTGGCTGCGCTGCTCTCCTCTGCTGTGATCCGCTCTGATGTGTGATACAGATCAGCAGTGTCAGTCACCCCTGGCTGTAACGCCAGTCCCCCTGAAGGCCTGCAAAACCCCTCATATTAGTCATATCACATCCCTCAAGTCCTTTATCCTTCTCTCTGTGCTCTGTGACCTGACACAGTGGCTCTTTATGCCCCGTGACCCTGCTTGTGTGTGTGTGTGCACCCATACGCGCACACGCTTGTGTGTTCAAGGTCAGGTCAAATCGGGCCTCTGTTACATGATAACAGTTCTATCTCTGTTCTCCTTACACACCTCTGCCTGTCTTTTTTTTTGCCCCAGTTTGCCTTTTTTCACCACTCTACGGTAGGAAGAAGTGCTCTCACTGCTCTCATCCATATACACTCTTTCTCTCTGCCAGCCAGGTCTAGGCGATAAGACCATATATACATAGCATCAAAACTTGAAAAAGGTCTATTGCATATATTTTTCTATATCGTTAATATTGCAGTGTAAAAAAACAGCGGCTGAACTGCGTTATTTTTCTTCTGGCAACATTCAGTTCGGACCCATATAGTGAACAATCTCTAGGATTAGGACTAGTTATTCATTGAATTTCCAGAAAAAACTATATTGTGGTATAAACTGTTCTAGTATCGAGAACGACCTCTGTCAGCATAGAAAAATTTACCCATGTCGTCCAGCCCGTACTGCTAACTGTAAAATACTTGGTTTTGAACACACCATTTCATTTCATTTTTAATCATTATGCAAGTTATTTTGTATTTCAGGATGTTTTTCAGCCGATAGAACACTTTGCAACGCCAAGATGTTGTGCCTTAAAGTAGCACAGCTGATAGGCCACGGGTGTCAGGGAGTTTTGGGAAGCTGCAACTGGAGCTTCAATCACTTGATGTAGTAATAGATAATATATAAAAAGATAGTGACTCTATTGCAGCAACTCTGCAACCTTTGAGCTGATGAATAAAGACAAAGACATTTAAGCTCATTAGAGTGATGAGGAACAATAGATGATATCTACGCACACGTTCCTTTCTGCCAGCTCTAATTAGCAGCACTGTGACATCTCTGTCGTACTGAGACCCAGCTTTGAGAACGATGGAAATGTTACTTTCAAATCCAATTTCTTATCCTGTAATGCGTTCGACTTTTCAGAAACACTGCTTCTTTTATTTTTTCGGATAGCTGATATCGCGGGTCAGTTAACACCCAACTTCCTCCCTCCTTTTTTTTATCAAACCAGTTTTTTTTCCCTCTTTTGGAGACGTCTGGGAAAAGTCTCGGAGAGGTGCACTGAGACCTCTGGCCTTTGTAGATGAAACATTCCCTTCTGTTGGTGTGTGTTAAAACACCTTGTTTTTAGTGAGATAATCCTTTTCTTAAACTTGCACACACTCTCACCCCCCTCATTCCGTGATTCTCCTGACCTTTATTGCATACACACACATACACTCCCCCCTCATCCTCAGTCTCTACCGCTGCTCCATTATCGACATCAGCAGACAAGAGTGGGGCCCTCTGAGATTGCAGAGGCAGTCTGTCCACAAGTCCAAACATTCTTTTTCATTCTTCCCTCTCCCTCGCTCCTTCTTTCTTCCCTCTACTGGCATCTTTGTCTCCATTGTGTTGTCGTCGCACTTTCATCCAGACCCTTCAGAAGCTTGGCACTGCGTTGTTGCGAGTGTCCTGATGGAGGTGCATCCTGCTGCGAGGAAAGGAGGGAGTGGGATTGAGGGAG
>CAFUXE010000617.1:663608-675348 GCA_903364295.1 Serranus cabrilla
GGAGGGGTGTGAACTATGAAGGAAGAGGGGGGCGGTCAAAATCAAACACGCAGCCCTTCTCTGATTACCGGCATGGTGCAGCATTAGAGGTACACTGGGGGCTCAACAGGAAAATGGATTTCTTTAAAAAGCTGCTTAATACATAAATCATGACCTCTGGGGTCACAGCGAGGGTTTAGGAGATCAGATCAATAACAAAGCTAATGCAAAGCTTGTTGTAGCTGGTTTGTGGTGCAGAGAGACCTCTAAATGGTGTTATTGGAAGTAGCTTACAAGCAGTCTGAAACCAATGGATAATCACTTTGTAGAAAGTTTTCTTTTATTTCGTTTTCTCTGCAAGTTTGGAGCACCATATATTTCAGCCAGTATAGATTCCTTCAAACAGCTGTCTCTCTGTGTCGCCTCTCTATGTGATAGCCATTGTTATCTCTTCCTTTGGTCTGAGACTGCTTGTATTTATGTTGGTCGACACAGTGGCAGTGGGGTTGAGATTGCAGGCTTGTTTTGCACATGAGGAAGGATAGCATTAGCGCTGAGATAATGGCGCTGTGTATTGTTCGCTGGCCGTGTGGAAGTGGTGGGACAGGATCTATTAGACGCAGGCCCATTTCCCTCCAACTGACGCTAACAGTCCCCACAAACATTAGATAAAGAGCCTAGCCTCAAGCCTTTGTAATTTGTTTGTATTTTTCTGCTTAATGTACTTTGCTCAATCTTGTTTAGCGATGATGGAAGCTGATAGCCTTATCTCGCCTTGCCAAGGGCATGAGCCACTACCACTGCTTGGTTGAACATTGTTCCAATGAAGAATGTGTGTGTGTTTATAGTGCTTTTTTCTGATTTTATTTTGATGCCGGATGACTCTTAGATGTATCTGGCGGTTATTTGCATTTGAGATATTGGCTAATATGTTTTCTTATGCACTTATGTAAATATGCCATTGTAGAATGTGAATTGCTCTAATTTCTCTTTTGTTTTATTGTTCTTATTAAAAATTAAGGGAAATGCTGTGATCATTTTCCAAGCCTGGCTGACCAAATTTGATTTCTTTTCTCATTTTTGTCACCATGTGTTTTGTCACTTTTTCTTCCAAATGCCTTTAGATGTCCTTCCTTTCAAAACAACTGCTACTTTTGATCATCAGAGATCTATTGATACTTCTTCACTGTCGCCCTTGATGAAAACATATTTTTTTACTTTCAAGTGAATCTAAAAGTTGGATACATGGATACATTGTTTCTACAGCCTAACTTATTGCTCCGTTTGGATTCTAGCCAGTTGTTTTCACTTTGCAGCCCCATATAAGAGCGTGAAGCATAATTCAGCCAGTCACTGAGGAGGTTGGACTTGCAATAAAACCTTTTAAACTCACTGGTACTAACAGCTAGTCAAGCCCAATACAGCCTGTCTCAGAACAGACAGCTGAGGAAAAGTGGTAAGTCTTTCAACTCCCTGCCATTCATCTACTCCAAAATTAAGAGGGCTTTTATGTTTTGTTTTGTGAACCATTCCCCTCAAGAAATATTTGTGGCAGGCCCCATCACCTCCCGCAGCTAAAGTCATAACCAGCCGTAGAAAAACACTGTCTGGAGTCTGGAGAGCGGGTTAAACCAGCATCACTGCTATATTTTCCTCAAGTCTTTCTCTGGGGAGGGAAGAGGGGGAGGATTCAGGGGGTTTCATGATGTCTGTTGGAGCTATGGAGGATAGAGGACAGGAGAGCCAAGATGCCAAGAGCCTGGAACCTGACCTCACCAGAAAAACATTTACATTTTGGAGTGCGTGTGTGTGTGTTAGTAGGCCAGTTCTTGACTGTGTGTATACACATGGACGTCAATACATGTGCGTGCGTACACCCTGCGGACTAGGTGGTTGTTACGCACCATGAAAAGCAACTGACATAGTTTACCTCTCTGTGGCATGAGACTCCTTCTTTGATTCTGTCCTACCCGCTTTCTGGAAGCAGCTTCCTGTCTCAGACACTCAAACACTCTTACCTCAGCCAAGTGGGAATGTTGCTATGACAGAGCTGGGATTATGGCTTTGTTTTATGCCCTGTAGAAGACTGTTCCTGGTGCTTATTTAGTGGAACACCATATTCTTTTAATGGTGAGACCTTGTATGTTTGGAGGAAGTTACATGATTTCTTCTTGAAAAAAATCCATAGAGCCTCAAAGTGACAGTTTGTTAAATATAAAAACAGCCATTATTATTGCATTTATTAAGCACCAGTAGTTACTGAACTTGTTTGCGTGAATTACAAGTATTCATGGACATACAGTACATCGATAAACAACCTTATGTCTCCCCGCTGCTTCCCAACATTTAGTTTTCCATGCGTGTAGATATGGAAAGCCTCCTTGTCCTTGGCCTGCTGAAACTAGGGCTTTGTGCTTGCTTTGGCCAAGGCCCTTTCCCTCCCTGCCTGACGACTGGCTGGGCCAGTGTTTACGTAACCATATATATCTGAGAGGAAACCCGTGAAACGTTAATCTCTCTACTTTTTAACCCTGATGAATTTCTACATTTTCCAGCTGTGCGGCATGGCATATTTATGCTCAGGCTCTATCGCTGAAAACAGCTCTGTCATTGTAAATGAATCACTATCCAAGAGTAAAGTGTGTGTGTGTGTGCTCAGGCTAGGAAACTGTACAAATACAAACCATGAAAGGCTGCAGTGGTACCTTTATGGATCAAATTTGCTGCTTCTTTTTCATTCCTCTTGGGCCCCAAATCAGTGCACACTGGCCTGTCACTTGTCACGTTCCTGTGGGCTGATAAGCGTCCCTCACTCATCGCGTTGATGAGACATTGTCTCATGTCACATCCTCTGTTGGCTGGTCACACCTGCATGGTGGCCTCAGAGGAGGATCACACTTTCCCATATTCTGCTTCCTTCTTGTAACTCTGACCTGCATCATCTCAGGAACCGGTCGGGGTATTTAGGTTTATGAGCAGCTGGCTTTGTGAGCCGTTTGTTTTTCTTATTCCACCACTCTGTATGGTTGAGGACTGACACGTGGTGAGTCATCTCGCCAGCCCATCCACGAGCACAAAGGAAGAGCCAGTCTTTCAACAGCTGCTTCAAACAGACAGCCCCACCAATTTACCAAAGGGAATGTCTCTGAAAGCCTTTCAGAACATGGTTTTGGCTGATGTTTGTTTTACAAAGACATTCGCTAAGCTTGCATGCCCATTTGTTGCTTTATTTTGATGGATCCGACATTGTACACAGTGTTTTAGCCTCAGAGTATATAAGCAGCGTATAATCCTGCAAGCATTGGGTGTAACTTATAACATTATAATTTGTCCAAACTATACCCTGTACCTTGTGCACACCTCTACCACATCCTATCACTCTTTCACCAACTCCTGGAGTCACCTTGGTGTGTAACTGTCTGTACAGAATGGTAATGAGGAAGCTGATTTAAAACAAATAACAAGTGTCTCCTCCTACTAAGCTCACACTAAGCTTCCTGTCAGTTTGGCATGTCTTAGTTGTCAGGACAGCCCAACACGCCCCAGGACTATGTCCGCATTACATTAAACACAATCGCTTGACCCTAGCTGGCCCGATCCCCTGTACCACATCTACTTGAGCTGCTACAACAAGGTCCAACCCCCTCCCCGTGTTCCCACCATGTCGGGGAACAGGGGAGAACAATCCCATTACATTACAACAGGCCCAGAGCTGATCTAATGGAGAGAACATTAAAACCATGTCGCGTCCAGTCACTTACTTGATGGGAAGCGAGGGATGGAGAGAAGAGGGAGTGTTTGAGCGAAGGGGGAAGGGGATAGGAGGCTGTGGGGTTAGATGTGGTGTCGATATGACAGTGCAGATGCGGCAATGGAAGCTTGTGATGGTACCCCGCTGCCCTTGAGCAAACTGTCATTCAAACCACTTTAATTAATTTCTCCACTTTGTCTTCCTGCCCGCCTCCCTGCCATCACACACGAGCGTATTACATACAGGAGGCAGTAATATAATAGAAAGTACGTGTCAACAACTTTGGACTTGATAAAAAGAGTATTTTGTAATGGAAATATGTGGCCTTGTGTGTGTAATAGCCAAGATCTGCCAACGCTGGCTTCCGAGTTGTCAGAACAGGCTGAAGCAGGCATTTTGGAAACCCACCATTTTGCAAAATGGAGCTTTGTATTGTTAGGGTGTATAATTAAGGCCTCATTGTGACAGCCATTGAGAGAGAGCTAATGAGGGTTCTGATGTATTCCATATGAATATGAATATTGAATTTTTAATATTTTATGGCTTTCTAATTGCCTTGGTTGCAGTTAATGGTTTTGACTGTTGAATATTACCCAGACTGAATGTGTGGCACGCGTAAGTACCTTTAAGCTGAGAGCTGATGAAATAGCCGCATTCTCAAAGCGAATTCTTTGCTTTATGATGGCCGTGTATGTATCTTTGGGGCAGATACATATCTTGACTGAAGGCATGTCTGTGACTGTGAATACATTTGAACCACTCTTTTACTCCCTTACTAAGATGAATGTATATATAATTACAAAGTATATCACACACACTACCTTGATATAGAGTTTAATGGCCGTAACGTTTCTTTGTGGAGCATGTCTGCTGGCCTTAATCTTCCCCACAGCTGACATCTTAATAACTCAGTCCTCTCCATCCATTTCCACGGGAGACATCCGGATGTGGGGGAAGGATTAGTTTAATGAATTTGACAATTAGTAACAGAAGTTAATGACTGCATGGGGCTAAGTACCCTGATGGACATGGCTGGGGGGACTGAGGGCTTCCATTGCTCTGGGCCATAGATCCTCATTAATAGCTTTTCTGCCTGCTGGAGAGGACAGGGGAAGCCAGGCCAGGCCTTTGTTTAGTCTGCCTCTGACGGGGCTGCTACGGGGTTGCACTGTTGCACAACGCCGCGCCAGAATTAGTCCCGCTCTGGGCGTGAGTTAATGCAGGGCCTCGGGTCCTGGATCAGGTGAAGCTTCCTTTAATGAGCTGGGGTCATTAAATGTTGAAAAAAGAAAAGTGACATGGAATCGGGGCAGGCGGGCAGCTCTTTCTTCACATCTTGTGCCAACAGTCATGAAGAAAGAAAAGTGGCTCGCGGGTCACAAGAGTCCTGATGACCTCTGCTTTGATTTATCGTGATGTTAGCTCCTTACCCGGATCCCACCTCTAATGTAGTCAAAACATCGTTTAGCCAGATAGCTCTCATAAAGATTTTATTATTATTTATTATTATACTGTGCTTCATGAGCTACCTTGTCTCTTTGTCAGGTATTCCCACTATAAACCATTTTGATAAATTTTTCAGCTACCATAAAATCAAAGTTTGTATTTTTATGGGATCATGAATACACATGAAACAATTCCCATAATATCCATCAATTCAGATTTATACATACATATACCACTTCTTCACTATAATTTATCCCACCTTTCCCACAGAGGATGAGAAAGTATGTCTAGAATCTGTAATATGGCGTCCAGAGCAGCATTAGCTGCCCCCTCATTCCTGCCCGTCTCCTGGTGATAGCCGTAATAGCGACGAAAACATAAACCGCATCCAAAAATAATCATTTTCCAGAGCTGTTTGCCAAAAGGTCTAGGAGCTGGAGTCTCCATTGAAAACACAGGGATGTGTGAGAAATTTGTCTTGTGTTATCATTAGTCGCGAGCATGCCTGGGTATTATAAGGCTGCATGATGTAATGTAATGAGAGCCAGTGAAAAGAGAAGCCATTTAATTGGTCGAGTCGAACCTCACAGGCCTGAGTACCTACAACGGTCTGCCTCCAAAGAGAAGGGGAGACAGAGGGAGAGGGAAAGACAGAAACACAAGGCGAGGATGTTGTTTGCTGTTTGCTCTGATGCTTTGTTATTCTGTCAGGCCAAGTCTGGTCCTGCCAAGTTTAAAGCCAAGGGACCAAATTGGTGTTGATGTAGCACACTCCTTCAACACTTCCATTCTTATCCCTTTTCCTCTTTTTCTCTGTCTCTCCTTATCCTACTCTTTACCTCCTAATATGCCTCTTTAGGAAGTGACAGTTGTATTTAGGGAAAAGGTTATCATTGTATTAGAATAGAGTGCTGGCCCTGAGGCTTACCTAGAATTACATGACACTGCCTGCAGCCCCCTTCGCTCTGTGCTGGGCTGAAATGTTATCAGTCTGACTTAATTACTGTCACTGGCCAGTGGAATTGACTGTAATGTATATTCCAGTGTTGGACACATTGGAGAGATATTAAAACCTGAGTACTGAATCCAAAGTTCTTAGCATCTCCCGGTGTTTAACTTTAGGTCAAAGAGTTAAATTCTGGCTGTGTGTTTGTCTGTATGTGTTTAACTTTAGCTTTATACCTCACATCCTCTGCTGCACCGTAAACACCACACACACACATGCACGTAGCCACACACACAATGCACATCCTTTATCTGATTAGCTGGCACGCCTACGTGGAGCTGTGTGTGTGTGAGGCACTGTGCGTTGCAGCGCAGCGTCAGGCCCCAGGCAGGGCATGGATTTCATTTAGGAAAGTATCAAAGGTTTACACGCTGTTCGCTTTAATCAGCATGTTTATCAGGCAGAGAAAAATTGCAGGAAGGGACCACAGGGAGAAGGAGGGGTGGGGGGTTATCTTAAGGACCAGTAGCCAGGGAAATTGATAATGGCTACAAGGTAATTTACTGGAGACTTGTGCATCCCTCCACTGCTTCTACCCTTGCCTCTCATTCTAATTACAGCCCATGTAATGTTCTAATGAATCTGCAGGTGTGTGTCTGTAGGGGAGGGGCATGAAGGTGGGGAAGGGGGGGGTTGTGTATGCATGCATGTATGTCTGCGAGCATGCACCGCTCCATTGCACCTATGTGTGTTTGTTTGTGTCACTCTGGATCGCGCCTGTTTTCGTGAGAGGAGATTGAACGCATCTCAAGGCTGTGTCAGTATCTCTCAAGTGCATAGTTGTCTCACTGTTTCTGAAATATGAATATGATATGAAAAGCAATTAGATTAGCCCTCAGCTATATTAAAGATACATGCCACTCACAGGCACAATGCTTCACTGATACTTCAAGTTGTCACTGCGGTTCCGTCTTGCAGCAGGGCGTGTGGAGGATGGAAGCTGCGGCCAGATACACTCATCTCCCGCTCACACTAGACTGCTGATAAGGTCCAGGAACTGCCTTTAGTGGTGCCGGTGCCTCCAGTCACACACCCACATGTACGCACAAACACACACGTTCACTAACAGAGCCATGTACACACACCCTCCAGGGGATATGGGCTGGACCATAAAGGCCTTGATATGACCAGAGTGTAAACATCCCCACAGGCCTGCGGTCCGATGAAAGGAAAGAGCCGTCAGGAATCTGCTTTCTTTGTCTGTTTCAGTCTCTGTGTGTATATAGTTACATGTGTTTGCGTGGTTTTGTTCAGATAACACTTTGGGATACCATTGTAGGTTGAGCAAGGAGTATTTGGCCCCATGGGACGGTGACATCATATTGCCGTTACAATGCACATGCTGTACAGTGGAAACGGCAAGAAATCTTTGCGGTTAAGTTTCCTCCATCTTTTCCTCCCCACAGGAAAAGGAGGGTGTCGAGGCAGTGTCTGTAGGGGCCATACTCTCCGATTACCAGAGGGTCCGTGTGGAAAATGTGTAAGTCCAACACATACACACACTCCTGACGCAGAGCACACTTTCTAACTAAAGTGCACACGTACACCCACTGCGTTCAGGCCTCTGAACCCGAATGACGCACACTCTGTGGTCCACTGAAGGAAAAGAGTACATCCTCTGTAGTCAATGTGTGTTCCAAACTTGGACCGATTTTTGTTTAAACACATACACACACATATACACACTGAGTTTTGTTTATGCCGTTTTATTTAGACTAGCTTTGATTTTTATAGCGTGGCTCTGTTTTTATGGGGCAATGATTTCAAGAGAAGGAATGAAACTGATAGTTTCATAATCGTCATGTAATTTTGTTAATAGAAAAAAATGCACTTTCCCATTATGGGTGAAACATAACAGTCTCACTCGCGGAAAGATGAGATGGTTTCCTCGTGACACAGATACCCATATGCCTTTCTTATTCTCGTTCTTGTTTTATTCTTCCGGCCTTTGTTTTTCTTTGCCCTCCATCGTCTCTCTTTGTTCTCTCTTGTTCTAAACTTACACAGACTGGACACATTGCAGCACAAAGCTCTCTTGTTATTAACAAATCTTCCTGTCAGTCAACTTTCTTTCCCCTCGTGCAAAATAGATCCATATACTGTATACACACATCTCACCCATTTCTTAAGCAGAAGACATTTGTGTGCAGACTGTTTGGTTCCAGTTACCTGCGGTGGATGTGTGTTTTACATGAGTTTATGTAAGCCACAGCTTTAAGGGCTTGTTTGGATTTTTTGCAATGGGTTTGTATGAGGTACATATACATATAGTGAGTTTATTAACTACAGTAGATGGCGGTCAGCACGCCTCCAGTTTGGAGGCCCACTGATAAATAGCAATGTCAGATTACATGTACACCATACACCTTACGTTGCCATCAAACGGCCCTTTCCAATGGGGAGCTGAAGCCGTTATATCCATCAATGCAGTCTTCCACCACCAGATTCCTTAACAAATACCGTAATTTAACCCTGCAGAGCACAGGAGTTGCTGGTGTACCGCTGCCCTGACCTATTAGTGTGTTTTATTGTTACTTTGGTGAATCCGAACACAAACTGCTGACAGTCAACACACTCAACCAGTTAGCCTAAAATCATTTCATTTCTGACAGCAAGGTAAATCGGTGAAAATATTCTAAATATAGCGTACACATAAAATGATGTTGCTTTTAAGGTGGGTCTTTTAGGAGATGGCTGAAATAAATTGCCGCTGCCATCCATAAACTGACTTTGGATAAGTACCTCATATGAACCCACTTCAAAAAAGTTTTGTTTTGTCTTTGTATAAAGCTACTGGCAGTGGCGGCAGGTGGGAGCATGTCCTGTGGGCCTATCAGGGTGGCAGCCTTTCCCGCAAACGGAGGTGCCCAACCCAGTTGGCTTTGAAGTTGTTCTGAAGCTGGCAAATATTCAATATTAACTGCTTTGCATATCCTTCTCTGTCTACAACCTACTGCTCCCCTCCTCTCTTTCACCTGCTCCCCAGATGTCTGCGGCTAGGTTTGCAGCCCCTGGCCTACCTGTGGCGCCGAGACCAAGAGTCCCTGCTCTCTGAGATGATATCATCTGACCTCCATGCTATCCTCATCAAAGTGGCCGCCTTCGGTGAGTTTGTGTCTCACTCTTTTGTGTCTAGGGCAGCTGTTTTTCTTTATACTCTCTTTTTACTTTCTATGAAGGTGCCATGTTGGTTAAGTGCTGTTTGGCACAGGGATAGAAGGGACCGAATTTGGATAAGTGAGGGATGGGAGGAGGAGAAAGGGAGGTGTAACCAGAGAGAAAACGAGAGACAAGCAGAGTAATGCCCTAATCATTAATCTGTGGCTTAGCAGCGGTGTTGAGACTTGTGCCAGCGGCGAAGGTATTGAAGCAGAGAACAATATGAAAAGATAAGAAGCACAGAGGGAGGAGGTGTGAGGGAAACGTGCAGTGGTGTTGGGTCGGTAGGTGAAGGGAGGGGCGAGGGTTGGCAGTTGAGGAATAATCACAGGTGATTGCCCCTCACATTAATGCAACCTGTCAATAAGCGACGCATGTCCCCATTGTGTGAGAGAAACTCTGCATTCTCTGCTTATGCATAGCTCAGAATACATGGTCCATGAAGCGAAGATTAAAATCTCTCATTTACGTTTTTCAACCGCTCCAGCACTGAGGGAAGAGGTTAATGTGGTATCACCTGCTCTCTACCTGCCTGTTTTGGAGCCTGAGGACAGGAAGATCAGATTACTGAATAACAGGAGAGAGTTAAAAAAAAAAGGGTTCTTTTTCTTTTCTCTGGTACATGTTGCTAAGATCCCTACCTGTATCTACTTGACAGTGCTGCCGGATCCCTTTTGACGGTGCCGGTGATAAATGATAATTACGGCTACAAATGGTTCTTTTTACTCACAAACTACTCACGGCGATAGATCATCATGTAGACACTGTTTACGTGCTGTTAAGTGCTTGTTGTCACCTTTGGTAGCAATCAGTCGAAAAGGGGTCCACGGCTGACTGATGACCCGGAGAGCCGAGCAGCGCGTTCAAGTTATTCCGCATGTCTTTCAACGCTGCTCAAATAACCTCTCGTGGAATGCACTTGTCAAGCCATTTATCTTTGGTACTTTATTTGCTGGACCCATTTCTCATTTTTAATGGGCTCATGATAAAGGACTTTTTGGTAATAAATAATAAGACTTGTCAGATGCCTGTCAGAGGAGAGGTGATGTCAGAATCCATGTTTTTTTTGTAGGATTTGTAGGACTTTTCTAATTATAATTTGCCAGTTGCAATGTATTTTTTATTTCTATTACACTTAACACGTAACCAGATTTAATATAAGTTGGCATTTCACATTAATTGATCAATCGTAATGCCAAATTACTAGTGATGTACATGATACATGATACTCGTGTGATTTTTATTTATTTTTTTTACAAAATGAGAATAAGGACAAATTATTATATCATAAAAAAAGATTAATGTGTTCTCCAAAAAGATCTACAAAATAGATGTTTTTATCAATTGTTTTTCTGAGGTAGGGTATAATCGATGCAAAATAATGCATATTTCCTGTATTTGTGAAAGTAAAACTGGAGATATCTTTTCTAAGACAAATGCAAATCAAATAAATCTCTCTTGTTTTTTTGTTTTAAAGGTACATCAGTATGTCTGTCCATTGTCAGGCAGAAGCTGGTCTAACTGGACCCAGGATTCCACCAGCTAATTGTAGTTGAGGCTTGTTCTGGTTGCAACGCAGCTATCAGAGCTAATCACGGCCATTCGACAATGTCTCTGCATGTTCAGAAGTTTCTAAGGAAAACAAAATATTACACCTCTGATTTGGACGCGTGCAGGACGGTGCCTCTATAAGTCGAAACACTCACCTGATACAGCTACTGACGCGAGTGCCATAAGACGTCGAACAATCAAAATCAAAAGCAGATAGCAACCTCTGCTGCTGAAAAAAAAGTATCGCAATTCATTATTCATCCCTGTGTTTTGTATTGTGAATTAACTGTCTTCCGAAGTATCGTTACATTCCTGCAAATTAGCCCTGTAGAATAACACACGAGGAGAAAAACACACCTTAAAGACCTCAGTCACCTTGTAACCCAGCTACCTCTGCCAAGCCTTCTTCTCTAAACACAACTTCGTCTAAAAGCAAATGCTCGACATTTTTTGGAAGATTATAATTAGAAAGGAAAATCACCTCGGGTGCCTTTGAGTGTGTATCTTGGCCTCCCACTGTAGGTGTTTGTGTGAGTATGTGTGCTTGTGTGTTTTGGCTACAGGTAAAAAGAAAAGATCTTATCGGCCCTGACTCCTCACCTGTCCCGAGGCAGTGGTAATTAGAAAGGAGAGAATTGAATAGGGGTGCAAGCGCCCAAGGCATTTTAGGCAGCGCTCACATAATTGCAGCTTTGGTGGGAGCAGGTCTGAGCAGTGAGGTGTGCTGTTTAGAGGAGATTGGGTGACAGAAGGGCGTACCTGGTGGCCTTTGGTGTTTGCGTGTGTTTGTGTGAGCAAGAGAAAGAGATTTGGAGGGATTTACTGGTGCAGACCTCATGAGGAGAAAA
>CAFUXE010000617.1:675381-754284 GCA_903364295.1 Serranus cabrilla
CTCACAGGGCAAAGGTTAAGTCTACATCTGAACTGACAGCCAAAACGGCTTATGATCATCCGTGGTCGTATGAAATGGGTTTTTCTGTGGACTCTGAATAGTGGGGAATCATTCAAGATTAATATTCCTTCATTAGGCACTCAGAAAGACAGGTGGAAATTAGCAGTGAATGGATAAAGAAGAAAAAAAAGACTTTCTTTTTTAAGGGAGGATATATTCCTTGATGACAAATCCCTGCAGTGAAAAGACAGCTGTCCAAATGCAGGATGATCCTCTAAGTGAATTCTCTAGAAGTGTTCATTTGCGTGCTGATGGCAGCCTAAAACCACAAAAGAGAGAAAGAGGATTTCAGTCTTTGAAGATGCCAAATTGCATGTAGTGAAGTAAGTTCAACTATCTGAGTCTAAGCCTATGAATGTCAGAAAATTTCTCTAATTAGCAAAAAAAAAGCATTTCTCTCAAAGGTAAAAGCATATTTTTGTTGGGGAACTGTCTCTTTATAATGCAATGTCTCCTCTTGAGCTAACCGTGGTAATTGGCAATTCCAAAAGCAAGGATTAATTATTCATGTAATTAGTTAATTGATTGATTAGTGCAGGTGTATATGAGGGCACAGGTTCAGCAGTTAATTGGTCCTCAGCTCCAGAGATAATTGGCACGTGTGAAATCAAGGTCTATCTGTCGGAAAACCTTTTATCACTGAATGATCTTTTCCCCTTCACACGAACATAGCCTTTGTGCTATGAAGAGGGAGTTTATGTCACAAATTTGCTTTAACCAATCACCTCACCCACTTAAGGACATTGAATATAATTTAATATATACTTAACAGACAATTAATCTTCAAAGACATTAAAGGAAATGTAAATTTTTTTCATGTGGAAGGCAATGAATATGCAATTTAAATAGCATTCGTCCTGTCATCTAAAGAAGGAAAATACAACCTGTTTCATTTAAAGGAATGTTTGAGCTTTTATGCCAAGGCATATAGATATGACAAATGTTTTTATAGAACAACACCAGGCAGAAGATATTTTTTTACAAGATTGTAGCATGAAGATCAGACACTTTATTCGCAGCCCCTGCAGAAAGACAAGATGCAATTTGCCTCTGGAATTAAGTGTGCCGTCCTCAAACTCAGGCCAAATTAACTTTTAGTCATTCCAGTCAATCAATTCATGTTATCTGTTGCTGACATTTTCTGTGCCACAGTAAAGCTCTGAGGCACTCCTTAGACATTTAAGGAGGTTTAAAGGCAGTTACAGCGAATGATAAACTTGTGGTTTCTTATTTGATGTTGTTACTGTAGTTTGACAGGGGTCACATGTTCAGCCTCCTGCTCACAGTTACAGCACCAATAAAGTAGGTGCAATGTTGGAATTAGTGAGAAAATGTGGTCTTCAAATTCACAAATGGGACATCTGACGTATTTAGTTTTGCTGTGTAAAGTGTTGGGTTTTTTTTCGCAACAACACTGATTGTTTAATTATTATTCCCATTTAGAAAACAGTAATTTGAGAGTTATTACTTTATTAAGCGTGTTTATGTCTATTATAGTGACTTTGATGAAGATCAGAAGGCATTTTATGATTAAATTGTGCATTAATGTTGGAGTAATTCCAAATGGTTTTCTTTCTTTTTCTTGGTATTCTAAGTTCCAAAGTGTCAGGTCATCAAACAAACAAAACAAAATCTGAAGTCAATCACAGATGCAACTACTGATTGCTTTATTAAATGTATAAGAATGTAAAAAAAAAATCACACTTTTGTAACTATCACAAGGCGAAGGTGACATCTTCAAATTCAGCAAACAGTCTTAAACCCAAATATATTCAACTTACTATTTTAAGATAAACAACATTTTAAGGATTGGCTATGAAGAAATATACCAGAAATTGCTATACATTTCTGCTTGAAAATATAATCGGTAATGAAAACATTGGTTGTCTAATTATCTAATAATTTTAACTCTTATGTCAATACATTTTTAGGTCAAGAAAAGTATTTTCTTTAATTCAAAGATTACCTTTGTCTCAATTTACTCGATTTTCCTTTTATTAATATATATATGATTTTCACATGTTCACTATTAACCCCTCATTGCTGTTACCCCTTGCTTTTAAAGAAAATTAAAAACATCCAGATTACTCGAAATCTAAATGTATAAGAAAATATACCACAAAATCATAGCTCCTGAAGTTTAGTACCTGGGCGCCCCTTTGACCTGTGTGTCCTGTTAACATCTGACTGTGACCTTTTCTTGCCAGTTCAATCAAATTGATGTTTCTGAACAGTTAGAGGTCAAACCAGCCTTTCATAGTTCTGGAATGATGGGAAGCTTAAAAGCTTAAAAATGGTTTCTTAAAAAAACCTGCCACACTGGATCTCCACGTGAAAAAACTGATTTATTAATCTGTGCGGGTTCATTTTGTCCGGGTTAAGTTCTGTACGGTTGTAAGTACTCCCAGTTTCTCCTTTTTGATTTGTCGGACTGAAAAGATTTCATCTTGATGCGATTGCTACACAATTCATGCTGCCTATTATTCTGCTCACTGACGCTGAATTTCAGATAAGAGCCTGACAAATTTCACATATAACCTTAATCTTATCATCCTTTGTACGTTGCCGCCTCCCTCCCCTTCTTTCTTCCTTTCCGTTCTGTGTATCTCTCTCTCTCATGCGAAGATTAGGTGATAGTGAGCAGCTATTGTTTTGGGGGGGGGGTCTGTGAGAGCGATGTTTAAAGGCTGATGCAGCTCACCTACTAGGGAGGAGATGCTTATTTCATCCATTTAAAGGCTAAAATGTTACACATCATGAATCCAATTTTCTCTGCCTTTTCTCTCTGAAGGCAGGGATTAAAGCCGAGCTGTCAGCTGGCACGCCAGATCTTAAGACAACCCGCGGATGTCTGCGATACTGCGCTCAGCTCAGCTCAGACACTATCTAGAATCTCCCGGCTTTTAATTTAGCATTAGGCTCAGTAAGCAAAATCACAAGCAGTTTCAATTAAATAGGCAACTCACTGCTGCGGGTTTACATGAATCAAGCTCTTCAAGGTGGGAAAAGGCCAATCATGATCGTTAAAAAGAATTAGTGCAAAAGTGTGCTCTGGAAATAATTGCCATTGACTTCTAGAAGGGTGTAAATGAGAGCAGCATTTCCTCTAGAGTTAAGAAGGAGAGTATTTCTTTTATATGAAAGCTTCGCCTTTTGGTCCAAGAACTGACTTTTAAAAAGTTTTTAGGCAGAATCAAAGAGTTTTCCAGATTTCACTTCTCTTTGTAAGCTTTCTACAATATGGTGAGCCCGTATTGTGTGTTTTTATGTGCTGTATGAAGTTTTTAACATCAGTTTTTCATATTGCAGCATAAAAACTAGCTTGAATTCTTAAGTGGTTCTGGTTTACTAGTAAACTTTTTATTCTTGGCTAATTTCAAGGCCCTAAATGTCAACAAGGTTTTTGAAAAATGCTCTCCCTCATTACTGGGCTCCCTGGTTTTAAAGTTCACTGAATTTAATTGGAGTTTTATAGGATAATACGAGGTAAAAAGCCCTTTTAAAGGAGAGCCATTCCTCTCAGTCTCTCTTAGGGAAGCTCCTCTCTCTCCAAAGTGCGGTCTTGCTGTCTCTGGCGGCAGACTAATGGCAGCTTCTAGTGGGCTTATTTGGGTTTAATGTGGCATAATGAGGTTAGGTAATTGGGTTTAGGTCAAGTTGTAAAACAGGTTCAGAGGAGACAGAGATGTGAAGATCATGTAAATGAGTGGTGTTAGATCGCTGAAGGCTCACACCAGTGGCTACTCAAAAGACTTCTCAAGGCATGTATTGTACAAGTACAAGCTCATTCCACCTGTCCTCATTTCCAAACGGTTTCAGTAACCTTAAGTCAGTCAGGAACATCAATTAAGAAAACACTCATACAAGTGCTAAGTGGTCTTGGGAGAAATGCCTCCACGTTAATGCCATCTTCGTATCATTTTATCACTCACTCCTGTCCTCCTAGATTTCCACCGTCCTCTTCCCTCCTTGTAAATATCAAATCATGTATCATATATTATTTAAGAGCAGGGAAGTTAATGAACATATTAAAAAACGTGGCATCCCCTCAGCAATTTGGAGCCAATTATTAAAATTTGTTAAAAGGCATGACTAATTAAAGAGGATATTTAAATGGGATTGAATTTTAATGCTTTTTTTTCTCCTGCCTTATTACCTTTGTGGCAGGGTTAAGATGAGAGGATGTTGAGATTAGATATTCTCACACTAATTAAGACCACAGATCCCCTGGGAAGAGAATAAGGGCCTGCTCATTCTCTCCCTCCACACTTTCTCTCTACCCGCCATCCCTCCCTCCGTGTCTCCCCCGCAGTGCTGGACCACCGAGGCCCGGCGGAGAGACACAGCTGGGATTAAGATGAACCCAGGATGGGATACGGCGTCCTTCCTTCACGTCCCCTCACCCTTGTCTCCCATCCATCGCGCCCCATGGGGCCCACGGATGACACGTTAACCTTTGAGGTTGTCAGGCCATGAGAGAGGAGAGATTCTCACATTACGATTAACTTTGTTCCTTTAATTAAACACATGAACGTGCCGATGAGCGGGATCAGGTGACACCTCAGAATAAGGCAGCTGTATTGGATTTCCAAAGAAATTATTTGGGGCAATTCGCATTTTTTTTATTGCGATGACATTACTGTCACAACTGCACATCACTCCGTATAGGTCATCAGCAACTTGTTAATGATTATGTCAATCAATTAAGAGGCAGCCACAGAAAAAGGGATCGGAAATATTGGAGAGTAAGGCAAGCCATCGCCAGTGACTAATAACATCTAATTGTTTGCTTCCAGTAACTTTGCCCTCATATCTTTTAGATAACAATCATGTTTCCCCGCTACACATAGTGGCGAGAACATATACCTACATGGTTTGGAATTTCCTAAAATGTAACATTTTACAGTCATGTCCTGTTATTTTTTACTGTTCTATTCTTTGTAGAAAGCACCTGGTACTCTGCGCTTTTGTTTTTTGTCGGAACAGTGAAGAATGTACAGTCGGAAAACACGGGCCGCACTTTCTGTGAAAGGAGTTGTTTACGGGGTGAGATGGGGGTCAGCAAGGTGGCATCAGGATTAGGCATCTGAAAGTCAATTTCTTTTATTAATTTCACGAAGGAGTCAAAGAATTCAATGCCCAACAAGCTGAGTAAAGTGTTAACATTTTTATTTGTATTCCAGCTAATATGTACATAATCTCTGAATAAGACTGATCAAAGTCCTGATCTATGTGTGAAGTCATGGTCTAGATTTAGATATGGTATTAAAATGGCAGGAAGGTATAGCACAGGCTCTTTTCTTTTTTTCTGCAGGTCTGCTTGGTTCGTTGGTTGGTTCTACTTTTTTTGTGTGGGGAGTGAGCTTGTATTTTTGGAGTGTGGCACATACAAAGCTCTCCTCCAACGTTGTTTCTCCTCCTTCTTTTCTCTCCCATGCCTGTGAGTCACTTCCATGCACCATTTCAGGGGAAGGGGAGGGAAAAAGGCAAATAAACAAGATCTCTTTCCAAAGTTTATGTTCTCAAAGGGAACTAGATGAGGGGGCGGCGGGCGAGGGGGCGTGGGGGGTCTGCGGCCAGCAATTGAAAACTGTTGCCCTTACCCGGAGAGATCTGTGTACACTACTTGCAAAGTCAAACAAATAGATCCAGGGTGCAGGTTTACGTGTGTGTTTGTGCGACTGCCCGTAAACCTCCCTGCCTGTCATCTTCAATCACTGTTCTCTGGTCCTGATCAGACCTCTCTCTCTCTTTCTCTCTCTCCATACGTGTGTCTGTGTGAAATTGTGTTTGTGTGTGTATTTCTGTCTTTGTGCATCGCTGTGTGTATGTTCGTATGTCTCCTGTGTGCATTTCCCACGTGGGTGCCAGGCCTGGATCCAGAGAAGCACTTAGGAAAACCTCTGGCTGACATGGAGCCCTATCTAAAACAGGTCACAGACTGGTAGATACTCTGCCACCCAGTTTACACTCTTGATTGTAGTAATTCAATGTATTTCTATGTGTATAACATTTGCTTATAGTGATAATCATGTTCAAAGTTGATCAAGATCCTAAAAAATCTTAAATCACTCAATATGGTGAAAAATATTTTTACACCACTTTTAGTTTTGGAATTATTATATTATCAGTGCTTTCTATGCCTTTAAAAAAATAAGCTAGTTTTTATCTCAATGTTTTTTTTCTTGGTGTTAACAAATACATTAGAACATTAGACACACTTGTTAATGTAAGTCGTAAGATATTCATGTAGTGTATGTTTTTTTTTAAAATTGCAGAAATTGAGTGGAAAGTGACATATAGTTTGTTCAAATCATACTCGCTGTATTAAAGAAGTGGATGTAGCCTCTGTGTCTGGAAAGTGAAACCAGGGCAGAAGTGCCTTTAACCTGCATTCTTTCTAATGGTCAGCAGGGGGCGACTCTACTGGCTGCAGAAAGAAGTCTATGAGAAAATTAGTTAGTTTTTTTCATAAAGGTTGATAGTTACTAAAAATATCTTGTTTGGTACTTGGTTGTACTAAAAGACACTCTAAGGAGTCGGCATTTTGTTTTAAAATGAGCATCCCAATTATCATCACAGTTAACATGAGTAACGAATGCACCTTGCTAACCTGCTCCCCAGCTCCACCCTCTTGCCCAAATATGGTCACTTGAAAATATTAAGATGGTGACAGCCAAAATTCCAAAATTCAAAACAGTGATCCAGAAAGCAGTGGCTGATGTCACATGGCTGCATCCTCTTCTTTATAAAGTCTATGGTTCAAATAAAATACAGAAGTTTTGAAGTATTTTAATGAGGTGTTTTGCTCTCACTGATTAGCTCTCCCAGAAGTATGGAGTTCATATTTGTGGAGAAGGAGGCGAATATGAAACCTTCACCCTTGATTGCCCCCTCTTCAAAAAGAAAATTGTTATGTGAGTAAAGAAATATAAACTTACTCCCCTTTTTTTTTTAAACGGTAGCTGCTGTAAGTTTGGAAAGAGGTGTTTTATCTTTGCCAGCACTACTGTGCATGAAAGTTATTTCACATGTGTGTGTGTGTGTGTGTGTGTGTGTGTCTGTGTGCACAGTGATGCAGTGGAGACGGTGATCCACTCTGCAGATGCCTTTGCTCCAGTTGGCTACCTGCACTTCTCCAAGTTACACACCGAGAACAAAGACACCGTGAGTCAAACTTCTGAAGGAATCCATGAGTGTAACTTGTTTCATATATAGGATCAATGTTGTTCAATGCTAAATCAATCATTTCACAACAAAAGTTTGAGTCACTGTGGGGTTGATTACTTCAAAACCTCTCTGAGGGCAAAACAAATACAAGAACAAAACCTTTTGGTGTCTGATAACTTTGTCGAGCAGAAGAGAAACACAGCACTGTAGGGCAGGGTTCAGATCAACCTCCAGAGGGCCTCTCTCTCTCTCTCTCTCTCTCTCTCTCTTTCTCTCACTCTCTCTCTATTTCGCACACTCTTGCTCTCGGTGTCTCCCTTCATCCCTCGCTCTCTCTCCTCTAGCCCCACATGGCCTACTTTGACGTCTGCAATATTCACTGCAGCCTGAAACTAGGCCCAGCTTAATAAACATGTCTGCTCACATTAAGGCGCTTTGCATTCAGGTAGCTGGCTAAGCGGACACAGGCGGGGGTTGCGGGGAGGCAGTAGGAATTGGCTTTTGGTATATTAGAAGGAGCTGAATGGGGCTTCACCGACAAGAAGGGTGACACTTCAAAACACTTTCCCCTGCAAGAACAGACAAGTTTATCATCCTTAAATTATTTTCGAGAATTCTGTGATGGAGACACTGACCTCATTTATGAGTAGCTTTAATTACTGTGGTTGAAATTGTCTGGTTTGATAAGACACCTACTAGTTGATGAGTGTTCCTGGTGACAGGAAGTGCTGCGTGCACGCTGCTGTATTTGTTGCAGCGAGGTATAAGGGTTACACTGGGGGATGCTGCTCGCCTGTAGCTCAACATGTCTCCAGGGTAAAGCATGCCATTTGCACGTGCGTTTCTCTGCACGCCACACAATAATGTGTACGTTTGATTTTGTGTTTGTTTGTGTGCAAGAGAGTTTGCAGCCTTGTGTGTTTGTATCTGCATGCCGGGTGGGGGCTGGGATTGTTATGGACAGAAAACATACCCCCATCCCACAACCTCCATGACCCTGCAGCCTCACTCCCTACAGCTATATATTTTTTCACTCCCCACGCCGCCGCTCCCACCCCCATCACACAAACACACACACACGCTCACACAGCCCCTGTAGCCCCCCCTAGGTTGCTGGGGGAAGAGCAGGGAGATCCAGGGCCCTGCAAGGGGAGGGGAAGGGAGGGGGGCAACCAGGGGAGAACCTGCCCTGGTTCAGCCTTCTGAAGCTCTTCTCGTCAGGGTGACAGATCTGCGGTGACACCAGCACTAGAGGAAACTGCACCGAGCTCAGGGGGTGGGGATGGACCACCATCATTTGCCCTCCGTTAATGCTAGTCAAGCTATTTTTCATGCTGGCCAGGAGAGAGGGGCTGAAGTATAATTAATTTGATTATCATATGGCGTAATGCAGTTGACAGCAGATGAGGGGGGTGAATGAGTGTTGGGCAGGGTGAGGGGGGCGTTGAGGGAATATGAAATATGTATTCAAATGTGTGACGCCCCAGCAGGATTTGGCAGGTAATATGTATGCCTTAGAGAATGATAATGATTTGTTATTTAAAGAAGTAGCAAAGTCTAAGTAAACAGAAGGAAAAAAAAACTGGTGAAATCCAAAACATGTCTCACACATCCAGTCATGAGTTTTGACTGACAGCCAGCATGATTGAATCTACAGTATCAGAAAACACCACTCCCTACTCGCCTGAACCACGAATATGTTAGCATGTTGTTTCATATTCATTCACCTTGAAGTTATGTGTGTCTGGGCCCTTGTCATGAAAGACTGACACACACAGCCTGCTTCATGGGGTATTTGAAAAGGTTGGCTAATTATACAGCGTTTTGTCTGTCTTTGCAAAAGGCTCAGCACTCTTTGGTGGGCGTTTGGCCTGATGTATTCCCTGTGGTGCTTTATTGCAGGATGTGGTGGCGAGAGCTTTGCCCCATGGTAGTTGTCCTTGCCAGAGCGCCATTGACAAGATGACTGAGGAGGTGGAATATGCTGATCAAGCTCAAGACAACCAGCAAGAATTTACATCAAATTGTGACCTTAGTTGTCAGCGGGGCCACGGTGAGATTCATTTATGGTGAGACATGCACGTGCTGACATGCATGCTTGAGTGTGTATTTATGTGTGTGTGTGTCAAAAGATATTTGTGTGTGTTTTGTGCTCCCTGAATCTGTGTCATGCGGCCGGCATCATGATGCTAGTATTTTTGAGTGATTGTTTGACAAGAGATGTCATTTCAGCAGTGTATTTGTGACAGTCTCTGAATTCATTTCTCCTTTGACATAAACCACCTTTGCATGAATTACCTCTCACACAGCATATGCCCTGGTTGTAAATGAAGAGAATAGCATAGGGCCTCATTCACCAGTATCTTCCTATGTGTCTACTTCATTTTGTCCCTAAGAAAGGTTAAAAAAAACGTGGGATACATAAAGGTTTTCTTAAATATCTAAATTGTTGTGCCTTTGTTCTCATAATTATGAATCCCATTCTCCTTATCCCTCAGCATTATGCCTCGTTAGAGTTATGGGAGAGGGTTTTTTTGGGGGGGAGATAGCAAGTCAACATTGGATGACACATAGAAGTGTAAAGTTTCATGAGGCTGTGATTATCCCAGAGGTCACGGCTGCTTATTTAATACAGTGAGGTCAAGTTTGTCATTACTACGAAATGCTACTATGGGGAGTAACATCATCACACATTAATAAAATTGGGCTCATTAAATCCATAAAGGTGTCAGCTTTCCAGTCACACCCAATTTATGCAATGCCAAGACTGTTTCTGGACCACAGTATGCAGAAATATTCAAATACAATAAACTGATAGTAACACATGTGTACTGAATAATAAAAACTACATGGTTTGCCCTCAAACTGCATGGAATTAGTATAAATATGGGTCCGTACCCTACAAACACATCTTCATGCATGTATCTTAAAGTCAGTGTTCAAAGGATTCCTTTGAAAATGGCCGGATGTCACTTTTTCCCTCACTAAAAATTAGCCTGACTTTAGCAATCTTCCTCCACCTTCCAAACAAGATATCATGACCCAGTTGGAACCAATGGATTCCAATGGAGGCCTTTTAGTTTTATTCACATATCAAAAACATTGGTCCAGCCAGGGCTGACTACACACGGTACTTGTGGAAACACAAACCAGCTAACCCTCTTCCTCTTCATGTATCTCTTCCTGCAGATCTCCCTCCATCCTGCTCACCAAGAAGCTCCAGAGGCTATCAATGGATCTCTGGCATCAACGGCCTTCAGAGCAAAGACCCCGAGATCCAGGGCCAGACATCCGCAGCTTTCACACAGCTGCAAAGTAAGGGAAAGTATTAAGCACGAGTGTGAACACTTGGTGGACAAAAACATGGTGTGACAGAGCTTTGGTCATACTTTCAAATATCTATATAGGACCTACTAGAAAAGTGTTTCTTGCCTCCCTTAAATCACAGAAGCAAAGGGCACACAGAATGACACTCACAAGTATACTAAACTTTAATAAGTCATGTTTTCTTTGATCAAATAAATATTGTATCTTTGAAATGATCAAGGGCGATGGTACAGAATTCCTTGTCCAGGGGTGATTTAAGCTGCTCAGTAAAACAGATTCTCACAGTACAGCACCCCCAACTTTAGCCCGAAAAATGAATAGAGAGAAATATACGGGGAAAACTTCTTTGTCTCTTGAGTGTCTTTCTTTCTCCTTGCTGCGTTAGCTAAAGACACACCAGGAGGTGTGGCAGAGCTTGAGAAGTCGTTCCTTATTCAAAAGTGCATGTCAACCCAGCAGGCGAAACCCTGTGTGTCAGAGACTCCGTCCGTCACAACACTGGGACGGCGAGATGGCCACCAAACAAGGACAAGCACTTCAAATTAACCCAAACTAAGCCTCTTTTAAAACACACATACATACACACACACACAACACAGTGCAGTCATGTTGGGTGGGTTATCGTTTTTGCCCTGCAGAAGTTTAAAAGTGCACGCTTTTACAGTGTATCTGAGTCTTTTTTTTCTCTCTTTCTCTTTTTTGATGGAGAAAGAGGAGCGAAAGATGAAAAGCATATTTAATGTTTATCGTGGTGCTCGGCTGAACAGCCTTCACAGGGCAGAGACAATATTAAACAAGTTAATATTTAATGAACAACCTCTTTGTATGAGGGCGAAGTAGTCTGAGACGCTAGTGTTGGCAAAGGAAAAACAAACTTGAAGCTCTTTCAAATGATTGTGGGGAGAAAGGCTTTGCTTTGAGCCCTTGTGCCTGTGTTTGCATCCAAAGCCTACGATCTGCACACATACTGTGTTCGACTGCTCTTTATAGAAGGGGACAAATACCATTACCACTTTAATGCAATTTCAATAGATAGAAAAAAACCTCTTAAACTATCCACTTTTTAACTACAATGGTGCCTTCAAATGATTGTTTGAATATATGGTAGGTATAGTGCAGCTGTAAGACATTTTGATGCACGTAAATGTCTGTAAACTGACTGCATGAGAGTTTGTTCACTGGCAAGCTTGTCTGTGGCAGTGGGAGAAGATGCAGCTTTTAACGTCCTCAAAACAAGATGTCAAAAGAAATACTTGAACAAGGATAAGTTTATAGAGGTAAACCAAAAACATGAGTCTTAAAGAACCAGTTGCATGAAATTGGTGACCAGTTCCAAACAAAGATGTACCAGGCCGAATGCAGCACTTCTTTCTGGTCACAAGCCCACCATTCTCCCTGTGTAAACATGGTGGATTTGTATGCAGTATGGCGGCCCAATCCAAATGTCCACACTGACACACAGACTCACAGACATTTGACGCACATTCCTGGTAGGTCCGTGAAGGCTTAGGGCTGTTCGACTGTCAAATTGTCAAGGTATGAGGGCTTTGGCTCTCAGACATTTTGAGCCCTTTATGCGCACTTTCCGTAAGTCTGCATTTCTGTAGACTTTGCCTGAAGAAATAACCCACAATTCATAGCGTTGTGACGTTAAAACAAAGGGTTACCAGAGAGGTCGTAAATTAACTTTGGGAGGGACCAGAGATTACGATTTACCCTGATTTTTATTTGGAATATACTGCTTGTACGAGTTATATGTGGTAGTCAAGTTATGTTACTTCACTTTACAATATGCTACACTACAGTGTTATGTGTTGCCTATGTCCAGGTGAGTTGGACAACAGAGGCTGGAAGATGAAGGACATCATCCTGGTTCACCTGTATGTGAGGTCCATGGAAGACTTTGTTCCACTCAACACAGTCTACAAGAAACACTTTGGCCTAAACCCTCCTGCCAGGTAAACAGACCTTCCCTGCTGTTATTCCTCTCCCCAATTTTCAAACCGCAAATAATGAATGTCCACATTTCACCTCTTTTCCTTGTAGGGTGTGTGTCCAGGCTCCTCTACCTGCCGGTCAGCTGCTACAGATGGACTGCCTGCTCCATGACTGGACCGAGCCCCTGGAGGAAGGCTGCTTCCACCAGAGGGAGGCCCTGCATGTCCAGAGCCTGTCCCACTGGGCCCCAGCCAACATCGGGCCCTACAGTCAGGCCCTCAGGGTAAGGCTCCGAGTCCACAACAGGGAAAACTGGTGTTCCTGGAAGCGGGTAAAAGAGCTGACAGTAGGGCTGGGCAATATGAAGTTGTAAATCATTAAATTATGTTAAAATGTCTACCTATTTAATGTGAGAAAAGCTTGAGTGTAACCATAGAGGCAGTGTTATGGGAACATGTATAGGAAAATAAGCTTTCCCATGGGATTATTTAGTATAGAAAATATTTATTGAATCAAACAGAAAGCAAGCTATATTGTAATATAAGTTGTTAACAAGATCTGAAATGACCTATATCAGGATGGGGGATTTTGGTCTTTTTGCAAGCCCTAGTTCACATTTGAACAGACTATAATTATAAACTAAAACTCATAATAATTTAATCAGATATTGAGCTAATAATGACAGCATTATTCTCTTGTCAAAGGATATGCTTTGCAGGCCACCCAGCCATCTGCATTTTTTCTTCTCTTTTCATAATTTTCGGTTTATTTTCCCACTGTTTTCACATAACTTGTTTGGCAACTAATTGCAAAGGATGGTGAAACTGAGTCCCTTAATCCTCGTCTAAGTGGCTGAGTCAGAAACAATGAACATTCTTTTACTTCTGCGTCACTGTTAGCAAGGAAATTTAAAGTAGCACTTTATGAAGGTAAGTAACAGATCAATGGGTGAATACCAAGGATTACTTGGATGAATGATGAATCTCGCTGGGGATTCTTATGACGCTTTGTGTACTTACACTCTTACAAAGCAATTGAAGTGTCTCAGATTACGTGCAGTACTTTGTGTTTGTCTCTGTTTTCTCTGTTTATGTATAGATGCATGCGTGCAGATGCATGTGATTGGTGTTATGTGTGATAGTTTGTTCTCATTACTACTTTTTATGTATACATGTAAATATGTATGCCTATTATAGTGGGCACTGTGTATCCATTTTTGTTTCCACTTGTTTGTAAAGCTACGAATAGAACTTCTTTCATATTGTTTCAAACCCAGGAAGAATGTGGAATTCAAAGGCAGAGCAGAGGAAGTGTGGGCCGTGGTTGCACGGTTGGCTTGGTGTTTTGTTTACCCAGTGTGTATTATATGGGATTACACTTGTCAAGGTACTGTCAACAAGGATAGTGTCCATCTCCTCCACACTGTCCTTGATCCTGCAGCCAAATCCGTCTATGAGTGAGAACATGTGTGGATTAGCCATTCATTTACAGGCTGACGGCATATCTCACCAGTGTGTCACTGAAGCTCAGAGGATCGTGTGCAGTTTGGATTCCTGAGATGTAACCTACAGAGTCAGGTTTGCTTTTAACATGCCAGCAGTGTTTGATTTCCTCAATGGAGTCTCATTGAGACATGAAATTGAAGTCAGCTGTAGGCATGTGCTATTGCCTCTGGAAAACAGTGTAATCTCTCATTCCTCTAATGATCATTCATATCCAAAGCAATTTGAGAAAACAATGAGAGGAGTTTGCTTGCTCAGAGCCGTGCGCGACGCTTCACACGACCCCTGCGTCGCCTCTCAGTGTGTCTGCTCCTCTTCCACGCTACAGCGACTTAATTTGATCAAAAATGTATTAACAACTCTTCAGTACAGCAAGAGATTTTTACATATTGATACAATTACCCCCTTGCTGTGAGCAAGCGTGCAGTGCCACCCCTCCTCTCACCAGCGCGTTGACTCCGTCTTAATGACAATTTTCCTTGGTGACTGTTGCCGTGTGACACCATGGCGACAGGGCTCTGGCAACAACAGAGACAGAAAAGCTGCTGTCTGAGACCAAATAACCTGAAGCCCTCTACGTTTACTGTCTGTGGAAAAGAATTAGTAATTAAAAGATCCAGCTATATACGGGCGTTGGAAGCAGGGGGGTTGAACTTGAAATGATTAAGGATGAATTTGTGATCCTGTCCAGAGAATTGTTTTATGCCGCAGAGGTGTTTGAAGGGAAAATTACTTAACAGAGGAAAAATAGAAATTGAGACTGAACTGACTATATTCATGTTGTTAATGTGACAAAGTGCAGTAATGCTCATCATTGGAATGTGCTGTATTCAAATATGGCGACAAACTGATCAATGTCCAGCTCTACAGGGACCAGTTTATTCTTTTGACAAGTGTCCAGTGGTTTGAGAGACAGCACATGGCTACTGACAGAACATGGCACCTTGGCCCTGCAGGATCTCACTGGAGTAGGTCTCCACATTGAAAGGGTGGTAGTGGTGGAGGTAAAGAGGAATGGCATTAAGGATTGGCATGTGATGGATGCTGGACCTTCAGATTCCATCCATCTATTCACCTATCTGCCTGGCTTGTCATGTCTCTCAGCTTCAGCTCTCGGGAGCGGCAGACTGACTGTCGACTTGGCCTGGCAAGCTGACAGATTCAGATCTGACTTGATTTAAAGAATTAGTTAACCTTTATGATGTCAAAGCTGCGGGCCTCTTGGTGTATTGTATGCTAATGTATGATATGCCGGTAGTTTAGGTAAAAGCCGCAAGCTATAAAGACAAAAACAGTGGTTTAATGTATGCATTGTTTTTACACTGTTTGATATTGTTCCCTACCTGACTGACGTGTGTTTAGAGGTCGTATTCACCATAATATGCATTACTGGGAGTCTAACATATCATTTGTGAGTGCAGCAGTATCAGAGTTCTTGCCACTAATTGTTTTGTTTTGCTGTCTTATTTATCAAAGATCTAATTTAAATTCCACTGTTTAGACACAATTTGCATAATCTAATTAAGATATAAGAAATGTAGCTGTTTAAATGCATCAATCAATTTGCTGAAAACAAAAGATGCTCTCAGATATCCAGTATTTTTGTTGCAAAATATCAAAACAAATTCTATCATGACAACAAAAGGCAAAGTAATGGCATGCTTTTAGAAGAAATCAAAGTTATTACGGCATTTTCTGTCAGTTGTTTCCTAAAAGGAGCTTTTAAACAATTCTGTTGCATTAAAATAATAGCAGGGGGAAAAAAAGAGCATGGGTGTCTTTAGCCAGCAACGTTCCACATTTTTACACAGAAATCCATTTGTACTAATAACAGACGATTACGCATATGACTTGCCAGATGGAAAAAATGTACCTATCATTTACTGGATTCAGAGTTAACAACATGAGTCTCAAACTGCAGGACCTTTTCCACATCTGTGTCGATGAATGCTGCCTGTTCCATCACATTCCCTTTGGAGCCACATTTATAGAAGCAAACACAATAGTCAAACCAGGTCTGAATAGGGAGACTATCAGCTGAATGGCTGTTAAACATCTCCTCTTTCCTGTTAAGGTAAGTGGCTCACCCCTGGGATATTTGCTAGGAAATTATACTCACTGATCAGATTCTGCGGGGTGTGTTTTGGGAGCTGACTGCACTAGCCTCGGGTTGCTGGTGAACACTAACCCCTTGCCTCATTCCCCTAATTGTGAGTGACAGTCAATATTGTGGAAGACCGTCTTGCACAAGCCCGCGATAGGATTTGCATTGGATTTTGAAAATTGTCAAAGTGGACTGTGAGGCATCAGGAGGGAAGTGGATCTGACGTTGCCAATTAGCGTCAAAGGGAGGAGTGTGCTCAGGCGGGTGGTAGAATTTGAATAATCTGCTTACAGGAGTCTTAATGTCTAAAAACAATGAGCTGAACTTTGGCTGGCCCTCTTGATGGAAAGTTCGGAGGTCAGGCTAAGTCACAGTGAAGTTGGGCCACCCATGTAGGGCCAGAGAGAGGATGCAAGAACAACTAAAGGAGAATATAGGTAGAAGTTTCCTCTGCTTGTTGGAAACCTCATTTTAGCATTTAGGAGACTGCTGCCTCAGATGAATATACATGTTTTAAGAAGCATACTATGCAGGAATTACTGCTAAGAAAGTGAAAATGGATCCAAGATTCACTCTCGCTTTGGAATACGTGCCTACTCGGAGTTCTGCCCTTCCTACATTTGTGTTTTTTTCTGCACTGTTAGTGCTATTTTTGTAGTTTTTAATGCCCTCGGACAGATGCCTAGAAATGTCCAGAACACAGATAAAACAGTCGCTTAAAACTGTTATAGTTTTATAATGAAGGTCTATTTTTCCACCTATAACAAGAAACACAAAATAAACAACATATTATTGCCATCAGATATCAATCAAATTATTATTTTAAACTTGTTATTTTTTATCTTTCCCAATATTTTCCCAATTATAATGCATTACTTCTATACACGTCTATATGTTTTTAGGAAATCCTGCATAGCATACCTTTAACCTGAGTATTTTAAAAGACCAATAGGTCATAGTTGTTTCCATTAGAGAAAACACAATGACTTTGTGAAGATAGCAGCCCTGCTTTATAGTGAACAATCAAAGGGCTGACAGCTAAATATGAGCTAGTTTGGTGAGTGAGAAAGCAAAAATTTAGTGATGAATGGCAGAAATTAAGCTAAGTGCTTTAGTTTTATGGTTTGTTGTTCTCACCCAGAATACTTCACTACAGTAAAAGAGCCAACATGCACAATTCAGCAGCCTCCCTCCATCACATCACATCAAACATCCCCCCACCTCCCCAAACTTCCTCAGTCTACATCTAGAGACTACATCTACCTCAATTACCACAGAAGAGTAATTAGCCAAAAAACAGTGTGTGTGCGTGCATCCGCGTTCAGGGAGGTATTCATGCAGCACGAACAGATTAATTAGGACATTTAACTTCATTTCTAATACAACAAAATTAATCCCATAAAATATGAGGGATCTCGGAGGAGGTGCCTGTCAGCATCTGACGCCTCTCCCCTGTTTGCCATAATCTATTAAAACCTTGCTTTTATCTCACCTCTCCCCTGTCATACTTTATGGATTTTTTCATAAACACGGCCCATACTTCATAAATGTCTCAATTTTCTAGTCTATTAACATTACTTCAAAAGCGCTTGATAAAAGAGGAGAGCATGCGTGAAATAATGCACCAATAATACGAAGCGCTGGAGGCTAGAACAGTAGGGGCGGCTCTCCGGCGTGCACACTCAGACAATGCAAGGGATGTTATCAACTTTAATAAAGAACAAATGATCACTTCCAACCAAGGAGGAGGGGAGATGAGGCAGGGAGGAAGGGGTGGGACCAGGAGGGGAACAGTTGTCGAGTAATTGAGACGATGAAAAACGAGGTCTTGAAGGCTCAGCGGTTTGAGCAGTCATGAGACTGAAGGCTTCTCAAAACTACGGTGTTCTTCACTTGTAGTTACTTGCTCCTAGTTGCAGAGGAGGATGTTAACACAGATTTGTTTTTTCTTTTCATTTCACTGAAGGCAGAAGCAGAATAGGCTGGTTGTTTCCTTTCCTGAATGCCTGAATTGTGTGCAATGAGTTGAACCTTTTGTCTGGGGAGAGTCAGAAAGGTTTTTGACTGACAGTCGAGCTTCACCTCACAGCCTTTCCCCCAGCGAGCATCGATTCAGTTCCTGTCTTTGTACATCACCTGAGTCTGTCTCTGTAGGCTCCACTCATCCTACCCAAACACTGGGGTCAACTGTCTTCGCTTGAACTGGACACACACAAAACACACTGATCAAACCCAGTAAGACCTTACCGCAATGGCATGTCGGCTGTATGCCCTGAGGCCAGATTTTAAGCACACACACATACACCTGTGTGCTCTTTGTGATAAGCCCTGGCTGTATGACAAGGTAAACTGGTTTGGTCATTAAAGTGTGTCACAGGTGACTCACTGTAACACACTCGTGACTGACAAGACAGGCAGTCAGCTTTGAAACGGCTTTGATTGACATGCAAATAGATAAAGATGTATGCAAAGACAAACAAAGTGGGTGATTGAGCGTGCACACGTTATCTCAAACCATCAGCACCTAAACATTTCCTGGCAAATGTTTGCTTGTGTGCAGGTCTGTTTACCCACATGTATTCATACACTTCAACACTGTCTTGTATGCAAAAATGGGGACTTTCCCCACCTTCCCCCTTCACTAATACAGCCCTGCATCCCAAGACATATCTGCGCTGACACATTGTCGTATCTCCATCCTGGGACATTGCTATTGGACGGGGGCAGGGCACTTGTGTCTGTAAATGTGTGCACATATATGTGAGAGGTCATATCAGACTAGGTTTTTAATCTGATGAGGGGGCAGTTTTATGGGAAGCGGTAGACGGCAGAGGAGGTAATTATGTCCCTCCCAGCCCTATCCCTCGCGCCCCGCGTCCCCTCCTTTTCTCTCCTGCTGTGACCGCATAGAGGCTGACCCACCATGGCGGTGGTCATTTTCAGGAGTCAGTGCATTTTTTAAATACATTATCTTGCGCCACTGCTGCTGCTGCAGCACCACGTGGGGACAGACTGGTATCAGCTTGTACCAGGCGAGGACAGGGGAAGGACTGGATCTGTCAGAGTGCATCGAGTCTCACGCGGCCGCGTACGCCGGCGCTGTGCCTCTGCCCCGGCCCCTGCCACACTCCCACTCATTAATGGGCCCGGCCCTGACAACTGATCCTAATTGCCTTTGAACAGCTCTTCATGTATTATTGGTGCCTGACTGCCTTGGTTCATGTCAACAAGCCATGGGAAGTAGGGACAGGATAGCCACAGCCATCGTCCCACTTCCTTTTACATACTGACTGATGTATACTGCATATACATGTATATGTGTGTGTGTATATATATATATATATATATGTGTGTGTGTGTGTGTACCAAATAACCATCACCTGTGAAGCCTTGAGAGACACAGGACAGAGAGAGACTGAGGTGTCTGAATGGTCAGCTCCCCAGTCTTTCACCTCACAGATTTGAAGAATTACCTTACTACTTTATGTGTAAAAATCACAATTTAATTACTTTTGTGGCTGCAGTATACAAATAGAATGTACAGTAAAATTTAATAGAATGTAGATCAATAGAATCAGTTCTGTTGTATAAATATGATTTTATATTTAACTGCTACACACTTGATTTTTAATTTCACCACATGCCACATGAGTGTACGAGTGCGTGCACTTGTTTTCTTCTCACTTTGTCACAGCTGATGAGCAGTGGAGGGGTGAGCGGTTCGGAGACATCAAGAAGGCATCTGAAAAGCGTCATGTAAAGATCCCACCACAGCAGATATCTGCCAAGACACTCACGCTATTACAATTGCAATCACAAACACTCAGTCAAAACACATCATTATTTGTAGTCCCATGTGTGAATTATTACCCCATATCCAACTATTTACTTCCCATTTTACCCCTCCATTTGAATACGGAGAAAGGAGAGGTGCGGTGGCTTGGCTTTTTATTTGTGGAATGAAATAACTGAATACCAAATGCATAGATAAAAAGCATAGCGGCGTGTCCTGTCCACTCCCATCACTGTCTGAGAGAGGAGAGACGTATGACCATCCCATTACTATGGTAACTAGCCACTATATTCAGAGCTGCCCGGGTGTGTTTCTTCCCCCTGCAGTGACGAGAGGGCATAGCTGACAGGGCCCTACACACATACGCAGACACACACAGAAGCACACAGAGAGTCTGGAAGATGCTCCTTGTGTAATAAACACATGTGTGGCAAATACAGACAGAACAATACAGGAGATGATTCCCACTCATACCAGTGTGGTGACATACAGGGACTAATAGGGAACAGCGTTAGGGAGAAATATATCCCCGAAACTTTTCAACATTTTACTCATCACCAAAATATTTCACTCCAAACAAGTAGAGGAGAAATATGAGAGGAATCTGTCAGCAAGATAATCGTATTCAACTGCATAATTCTTTCATATTTTTGATGTAAAGCTATCAGCTAAATATAATTGAATACATTTGACAAGCATTTATTAATAGCTTGTTTTGTTCGAGTAAATGTTTGATTGATATGCTACCAACAAACAGAGAGTTTATATAGCAGCTAGAGCCGGCTTGTTAGTGCAGCAGATTCACCTACTGACTGCTGCTCAGCCCTGCACTGTACTTTGTGTATTTTAGGAAAATGCTATTATAGATAATTTCTATAATTATAATGCTCTCCTATGTTTTTGCGATCCCATAAGTTGCACACACATTAAAAGTGGCAGGCAGCGCCTCTGGTTAGGAACCATTATTACATCCACATGCAACAGTGTGCGAGCTTTGCCATTTTGTCTTCATTTATTAACCTTTTTTTTTTTTTTAGCTGCACTACAGATGAGTCAGACGAGAGTTAGCGCTTACATTCCATTTGCTTTTGGCCACTCGCTTCATCATAAATTTCCCATGGAGCAATTCTTCTGAGTAGTAACTTTTAACCCGGGTCATTTATTTTTCAAATGCCATTGTCATCAAAGCACACTTTACTGAGGTAAAAACTGCTGCAGATGAATAATGTACAGCCTCCTGTTTTTTCTGCGGACATATCAGCATGTTCACTTTTAATATATATTTATTATTGATATTATGGATTTATTATGTAAGGGGATGTCAGCCCCCGTAAGTCTGGGTAATGTAATGTAGTTGAGATGTTCTGTGTAAGAGTTCATTCAATATAATATAGAGTACACAATATTTTCCATGTGTCAAATTTTATTGAGTGGAATTTGATGCTCCGACACAAATATTAATACTTGCTCTATTTTTCAGTGGGGATTCAGTTCATTTTAAGGATATTTTATTTTATCACTTTTCTTTTAGTGAGACCTTTTTTTATTATTGCTGGTGCACATTTACAGGACAATAACACTTTCAATTATTCCAAAGCATGTTTAAGCAAGGATTTCTTAGCTGGAAAATCTCTTCTTAGGTTTTATTATTATTTTATTCTTTTTATTTTACTATTCCCATTTCAGCTATTGGATTTTCAGTATTTGACGAGAACAAATAAATATAGAACAGCATTTCTGTACGTATTGCAATGAAAACTGCCAACAAATTGTATACTGTTTTTGGCATTTTTTTCTCCAAATTTCCTTCATCCATATTCATGCATCTCACTGGTGGAATTTGTGGCTTATTTATGCGAACATTTTGACTTTGTCAAAAAAAAGGAAAAGAAGAAAATCCAAGAAGAATTCGTTGCTGTCTCGCCAGCTTGTCCATGGGTTGAGTGGACTTTGTATGAACGGCCTTGTTGATACTCCAGCTGCCTTTTTAATGCAGCCATACTGCCATCTGTTGAGACCAGGAGGGACTGCATCCCTTCTTGCTCTCCTTTGCATTTCTGCACCGTCTTGTTCAGTCAGTCTTTCATTTTTTTTTTGTTCGTCTCTTATTCATCTTTTATTTGTGAATACTGAACGACATTTTGTGTCCATTACAAGCTACAGAGCAGCAGCAGGACATGGGAAGAGGGCTGTGTGTGTATGTGTGTGTGTTTCACCGGGTGTTGTGGATGTGGACGCAGAGGACTTTTCTCTCCGGACCAGCAGCTTCATGTCTCTGGGTCTCAGCCTGATTTGTTTTTGACATTCACACTGTCTCATGCAGAATAGACATTTCACACTGTGGTCCCATCCTTCATATCGCTCACACACACTCTGTCACACACACACACAGACTGAGTTAACTTCACCGCCACTGACAGTTACGCTTTAATGGTTGTGCCACTTTGTGTTGGCATAATTCTTTTGTGCCCAGGTTAAGTCAGTGCTTCCATTACCAGCCAGACCAAGAGATGCAGCTTCAAAAAGAGGAAAAATATGAAAAGACAGAAGAGACGAGGTGGTCACAGCTGGGAAGGGAGAAAGAACGGGGGTTGAGGGTTGCAGTTTCAGCATCATTCAATCAGACAACATGCCCCTCAGCTGAAACAGCGAGACCCTCCCAGATTCTCTCGAATTAGGGAGATTAGCAGGAAAGCGCATAATGCAGGATGATGGAATTTGTCATAATTTGCATTGTCCTGGAAAGATTCGGTTTGATAGAGCGATGCGTGGAGGGTCTTGTCATGTCCCACGGGCAGGTCATAGAGGAAGCTTGGCAGAAATGATTTTTGCGATATGTGCATCAGTCGTAAAAGCCTCACAACCAATTTGTCAAAAAATGTGAGGTCGGGACAGTTGAAGGCAGCAGGGCATTTTGCCTAACGCAATGAAAAACCATGCCCCTCCATCACTCTTCATCCACAGCCCGCTCTGCTGTAGCACAGTACTCCACAACAACAGACAATTTTATTACATCAGCACTGAGTGTTTGTTTTGTTTTATTTGACCCTATTTCTTCCTTTTAATATCATTATAACAACAGTAAATTTACATAAGAAACAAGAAACAAAGGCCTTACAGAATTCTATCAAAACTAGTGTTGTTTTGCAGTAAATATATTTTTTTTTGATGGTGGGAAGATTTATTTATTTATTCGTTTATTTATGCCTGTTGGCATTCAGATGTGTCTCCCTGAGCATCCAGCAGTCAGGCTCCCCTGACCTTGGTTATAGGACTGAGCGGCAGCTCCTGACCACCATAAAGTTGACCAGAGCTGACATGACAGTGTTACTCTTCCACACGCTTCAGTGTCTATGGAGTGGGCATGTCCAGGGCAGACATACAGGCACAACAGAAAAATACACATAAGCTTAGAGAAGGTGGGGGTTGGGGAAAGGCCAGTGTCCCTGTCTCAGACTGACCACACGTTGCCTCAACAATGGCTCATTATAATTGTGTAATTTGCGTATACATCTAAATTTGTCGTTGTGATAAGATTGTGTTTTGAGCACATGCTTATGGTTTGTTTTCGGAATAAATGTGCAGTTTTAGACCTGAGAGAATGCATTCAGAAATGCCCTATACTTGCCTTTCTTTGTGCACTTCATACGGCTATTTATGTCGCTGTTTAAGTAACACTGATTTTGTGTGACAGTTGAGCATACAGGGGTTAGGCTCAAACTGGAGCACAAACAGGAAGAAAAAAAATAGATAGTGGAAAAAATGAGGAGGGAATAAAAAAGGCAAATATCTCCCTCCCCCTTCCCATGAAGTCTTAAATGAGAAGCCTAACATGGGGAGAGATTCTGTAGAGGGAAGACGGTTTGGTTCTCCTGAAAGGTTTGTATTTGTAGAAATGAGGTGTCAGAAGAGGCAGGATTTCCTCAGGGCGCAGCACAACATGAGCCCATCTCTTATCATTTCCCACTCCCAGACGTGATCTGCTTTGAATGCACTAATGCTGAAAGAGCCCCACAGACTTGAAGCCAGTTCAAGATGAAATCACAGCACACATCCCTGACAAACTGCCATCCACCACACAAGGATTAAACAGCCGTTGCATATCAAATCCCCGCCAAAAAGCAGAAATAATATATGCACTTAAATACATTCAACAAAACTTCAACCTCAGTTTTTTTGATCCCCACATTTTGAACTATTTTGAGCTATTTGCCAACCCTAAAATATTCAAGAAAAGAAGAAAATTACTAAAGTGAAAAGAAGAGTCAGGAGAGAAATTTAGAAATTTGTCACATATATTAAGAATGTTCCATAAGGGATTAAAAGTGAACCAAAGAGCCTCCCATTTAAACTAAATTATAGTTTGTATATCAAATCAAGTTTTGAATGAAAAATACCATCTAAATGCAGCATCCTTAGTTTGACTGTCCCAGTGCTACTCACACACGTCAAACTTATTTAATATTTTGTCTAAATTCACTATCAACTATTTATTAAAGGCATACATCTTTCAAAAATAATATTTGAAAAGTTTTAGCTGAGTTGGAAAGCCTGGTGCTCTGAAGATGCACTCATTACTCTTTACTCCATGGTGACGCTGTAAACAACACTCCATGAACAGACATATTACAAATATTAATCACATTTTGCATTTAATTATCCACCCCGTAGCTGACACTGTGCTGCCATTACCCTTTTAGCTTGGTTACATGTGTCCTTGCATAAGGGAAAAGTTACACCATATTAATCTAACCTATTTTACACATTTTGTATTATCATTTTCCTGGTTAAATTATGCATGAGGTCTCAATGGGGAGAAATGTGACCATTAGCATATCTGATAGGAGCGCTGGAGCAGTTTTCCACCTCTCTCTGCCCTTGGAACCAGGCAGAAAAACCTGACTGTTCGTCAATACCAGGTCATTTTATCCAGGCCAGCTCAGTTCATCCATACCATTCCCAAGCTCTGCTAATGACACTCGGAGACGTCCTCAACACGATGGGGGCCCAAAGGGCTCCAACACCAATGTGAATATAGTCTAGCACTGTCTGGTCATCTCTGGAAGCTCTTTGACAAAAACTGCAATTAGAAACACCTCAGACACACCAGCCTGAAACGAGACACTGTTAAGGGTTGGAAGCGGACACAGCCAGGCGCTTCCTGAGTACATTTACATATATGTTACTGTCTGCAGCTCCCAGGGATGGAGGGAGAGGATGTCTTTGGGGATGGTGACCTTTTGACATGTCATTGAGTTTATTAGAAAAGTGTTAACCTTTTAGCCATTAAATAAAGGTTGATAAAGCATGAACAAAAAGTGTGTTGTTAATACTAAGTAGAAAACAGTGTGTTGTGGTCCTTTTTGTATTATTGTTTTATTGACAGTGTGATTCACATTGTAACAAAATTATCAGAAATGTATTGCAGTATTCTTTGTAAGAAAATGTTTGAATTAATTACAATTAATGATTTGATTCATTGTGAAACAGAGAAAAAGACAAACAAACAAATTATTAACTTTTTAATCATCTTTAACCTTTTTTTCTTTTTTTAAAATTAGATACTGCTTTGATATGTATCTTTATCTTTTATCAAAGTTGCCCAAACTGATCTACAATATGATAAAAATGTTTTGCTCCTCTACACAGCGACTAAAACTTAAAATGTCCAAAAACCTTTAAAGTTATGACCGGAAATATCAGATTTTGTTAAGAAGAAATAAACCAACACGAACATGTTGTATTGATTCACGCTTTTCTCTGTGGGCCATTTAGACTGCGATGGCTAGCATTTGAAAAATACTTACCTTGTTATAGAAAGTTTAATGTCATATGCAATTGTTTGACCCTTATGAATATTAAAGGATCCCATCTCTGGCCTATTAAAAATGCATGTGGCATTGTGGTTGTTGATCACGTTTAGAACGCCCATGCAAATTGGACTGTCTTCCCTGTCAAGGCCTAAGATGAATAATGTAGTTGTGTTGTATATTCAGGGACACACCATTGACAGTCAATTAACAAGTTTGATTGGTGTGTGAACTCATTCTTTTGAACTGTTAATTTTATGTAAATAGTATTCGCTCTCCCTTCTCTGCTGTCTCTCCCCCATCCAGGTTCACCACAGAAAGATGTGCCCCCACCACCACAAACCCCCAAATCCCCAATTCCACCTCCCACTAAGAGTAACCAGAGCGGGATCCTTAATAATTGATCATCACACACCTGCTTGGTAGAAGCTATGGGAGTCTGCCTTTAACAGTCAAGGGGCCCCATGCTAGCCCCTTTTGATATTCAAATCGACAAATGGTAGCTGGCCTTTATGAATTCAAAGTGGAGCGAGCTCTTTTCATGGGGACGAGCTTGTTAAAAGATTCTGGCCACCCGTCCAACCTGATGGAGCCCTTCTTTGTTGGAGTGGATATGATGGCATTTGATGGCTCATAAATGGAATGCCAATGACAATTTGTTGTTGATGTGTGGGAATCTTGCTTTTATGTTCGGCAGACATAGTAATGCCGGCGCTCGGGCAGATTGTGCTCGCAGGTAAATGATCCGGTGATTGATCCAACTGGTTGAAAGCAGCGAGGGCCTTATCTCTTCCCTTTCTTCCCCCTCACTCACTCGCACCCCTCTTCCTGTCTTCCCTCCATCTCTTGTCTCCCGCACTGTCCCGGTAATTTGTAGCAGCAGAGATGGAAGCTGAAGATTCATCAAAGTTGACAAGTGAACCCAGGAGCTGGGGATCATGGCAAACCTATCTGATTATGGAAATAGCCATGACCATGTTTGCCCTCTAGCTAAACAGTTGCGCGGCTAGCATCTTGTTCTGCGAGTATCCTATTAAAGACATACATTGGAGTAAGGGGGAAATATTCGTCCTTTTAACAAGTTGTGTCATGACCTATCTGTGTAGGCCTCAAACTAAACCAACCGAAATGTTGTTTTGTCTTGTTTGGAATGGACGGAAGAGGAAAGTTTAGTTGAGCTAAATCTTAAATAATACCTCTGGTCCACGCTAACTCTGATAATCTCACTGCGAAACATGATACCCCTGGCTGTGTCTTTGCTAATCAGTGTAGGACCTTGTCTTGGGCCATGTATCAATTGATTCAGGCCTTCTTAATCCTCCCTGGAGATCTGCATTGGCTCCAGGGTCCCTGCATAGGCCAGCAATTATCAACATGTCACCAACAGCTATTTGCATTGACCAGCAGCTAGTGTCCAGCACTAATGCCATCTAACCTCAAACACTGGCGAGCCACGGGGTCTCTAAAGACCTGACCCCCTTAATGCCACTCCTCATCCCTACTCATCTCTCTGCATTAAACAGATAGATTTTTTCAGCTTTCATTATTCAAGAAGCTTCATTCTAACAGAGGCATTTAACAGAAAATTGAGCTTATTATCACATGGGTAATTATGGTTAGAAATAACACTTGTACAGCAGAGACGCATTGCCAGGTTTCTCACAGAATACCTGCTTGTGAAGTGAGAATTGTTGGTGATAAGAGGTGAAACTTGTTAATTAATGCACTGCTATTTAAACACTCTTAGAATTATTGTTAATTTGATTATAGCACCTCATTGATGAATAGTATACTTTTTTTTATAAAAGTAATTTTAGAGATTGATGACTTGTTTCTTATCTAGCTTTCTGGTTGAATAGATGTGCTGATTAAATATTCTTTTTTTACTCACTTTCAGAAAGGCAAACATTTCCACAGCTGGCGTTATATCCACATATATTCATATAAATATAAAAAGTCTGTATTCCTTTTGTCCATGTCACTTCTAAACATTTCTCTACCAGAACTGTTCCCTAAAAAGCTGTAATTAAGTGCCAAACACAGACTAGTAGAGAGATGTAAGCCTTTAGCCAGTGTGTTTTTGTAAATGTATGATATAAATAAGTTTGAACTGAAGTATAGGGTGGCAATGCCCTAACAAGATCACAGCCCTTACTTGTTTTTGAGCAACACTAGCAGCTTGGCACAAGGGATCGCGACATTGCTCTGTCGGTCAAATATTTGGGTTAAGACTGAAATACCTATCTCCTTGCTTTTCCTGTAGTGCCACCATGAGGTTTGTATTTTTGTTCTTGAGTAAAATACATTGATGACTTTTGCTTGGGTTGACATGAAATTTGGTAAAGACACCCATGTTCCCCTCAGGATGAATTCTAATAACTCTGATGACTAACATCAAAATCTGTCCGTTACTTTGGTTTATGACCAACTACAAAACCAGAATGGCACTCTAAAGGCACATACCTCTGCCACGGCCTTGTCCTATCAGGCAATGTTAACGAAAGTAAGAAATAATATGTGCATCAGCACTGTGATTTGGATCCACCCCAGAATTGAATGGGTTCTCTGTTGGCCCATGCTTCACCCTTGCACCAACTTTTATTAAAATTGGACTATGTTTTTTTGTCTGCAAGATTACTGAAAAATTCAAACAGAAATCATAACCACCTTGGTGGAGGTAAGTGATGACTGTGAGATTCAGCTGTACTTTATGTTTAGAGCTTATCAGCTAATGTTAGCATTCTGCCATGCTAAGCTGAAATGACGAAGTGCAGCCTCATGAAGCTGTTGGTCTGGGTGTAGACTGTTATTCCTAGTTTAATCATAATAAATCCTTTGTTTTTCTTGTATCCTCTTCTCTCCAGGTTGATGAGTCCGTTTTCTGTGCGGGACAAATTGCTTTGGTCCCCTGCACCATGCAGCTGGTCAAGGCTGGCACCAGGACACAGGCCCATCTGTCCTTCAGCTATGTGAAGAAGGTTCTGGAGGCTGTGATCAGCAATCTGACTCTAGCTCACGTTGTCCAGGCCCACTGCTACACCACAAGACACCAGGACATCCCCATCATCAGGGCTGTCTGGGAGAGCATGCTGAGGGCCACAGACGAAGAGAAGGTCAGCCTCTGTCGAGGGAGATTTTTGTTTATGAAATATATACCAGTGGTTAAGAAGAAGAGCAATGACTGGCTGTTTTATTATAGATGCAGAGGAAATATTGATCATACTTATAATATGATACTACTCCCACATATAATGAACACATATTTAATGGATTAAAAGACATTGGGATCCATGTGTCAATGAATAAGTAAAAGAAGAGAAACTTGATATGGTATCCAAGTTTTTCACAGAGGCTTTTCAGAATTGTGTTTTATAGTTGTGAAAGAAGGGAAAGTTCCTCGCCCCTCTCGGCCCCCTTGAGACACAAGCCGCTGCGACTGATATTTACCAGTGAGTGCGCTCATGAAAAGTTGATGATGTGGGAAACGCTGGTGTCTTTGATAATGTGGAGCTTGGCACAGAAGCAGATGTCTTCCTCAGAGCTTCCCTAATCCTTTGCCCCCACACACCATTTTGGAGCTCCGTTCAACTCTCAGAGCAGCTTATCCCCCTCTCCACCCCTCTTTCCTGCCACCTCCCTCCATCCTTTCCCTCCACTCCACCGCCCCAGCTTACAACCCCTGCTCCATACGTCTAATAGGGGCACCAGTCTCCCCTGGCAGCCCTTCTCCTCCCACAGTAATCTGTCTAGCCATGGGAATTGGGCCTTGGGGAGAGAGGGAAGAGCCCACCTCCAACATGTGGCTCTGTTCAGTGGTGAGAGGTGTAAAACACAAGAGAGAGGATGTCAACTTTGTGTCAACTCCACAAAAGTATAGCAGTATATATAAAATTCTCAGAGTGTTATTGAAGGCTAGCAATCAAAGCTTTCAGATTATCATTTTTGAATTCATACACTATGAGCTGGAGTCTATTTGTGAATTTATTTAACTTACTGCGCATTATTGTAACTCACAGTGGAATAGAAATCCTTAAAGCGTTGACAGTATACCTATGATTTAGCATGCAGAATGGGTCGTTCAGATAACAAGGCTAACCAAGGGCGAAGCTTTGGGAGGTGACAGGCTAGGCTCGTGTCAGAGATCACTGAAGATGGACAACATGCTCCATCTGTTGTGCCTCCATGTCAGAACAATCAAAAATATTCATTTAGCTGACCCAGGATTCCCACCAGGAGACTATGTTTTCACTAAAACAGATTCCCAGCTCTAATTGACAGCTCCATATGTAAACAGGTGAGTTCTCCCCTGAAGAATAGAGCCAGCTGGGATGGCGGGTTACGAACCTGACCTCACACTTTTTCTCTGCCTGTGAGGCAGATCATCTTGGTGAGACTTCCCAGCTTGGCCCTTACACTTTCTCCTCTCTTCCACTTCAAGGAAAGATAGGGAGAGCGGCTGTGGAGGGGGCCGGGCTGCTGTTTCATCCTAAACTAGGTGAAGTGCTCTCTCCCTGGGGTGGGGATTATACAAAGCACCGCTGTTCATTTGAACTGACTGTAATTAGAATGTTTAACTCAGGTCAAACACTGATAACACAACTCCCACAGAATATAGAAAGCACTCAGCACACCAGCTGGCATCAGCAAAAAGAGTTCAAAATTACAAAAACTGTAAACATAAGTTAGAAACTAAGTATACCTAATTTATAAAGCTATTTTCAAAAGGAAAGCTATCAAATGTTTTACAGAAAGTGAGAGAAGAAAAACAATATTTTAATACCTAAGTTATACCTTATATTGTCAAAAGAACTGATTAAATGTGTCATTTTAAATACTAATAAACATCTTATAGCATTTTGTTAAGAGTAAATTAATGGCAGAATTAGTAGAAATTGACAGTAAATTATTGGCTCATTCTAATTCCTTTTTTTTTTACCCCCAAATGCATCTGTCCTTTATAATTAATCCTGATGAGAAAAAAAACAAGTGCAACATGTAATATGTGGTTTAGTTGTGGATGCTGATTACAAATTAGTTGTCAAATGTTGGATTATGTGGCATTACACTTTTATGGACAAAAAAATAGATGTTTTCACGTTGAGTGTATTTTCAGACACAAGACCTGTGAAGTGAAATGATAGCGTGTCTGTGAAGCCACGGGGCCATGTTGTTGTTGTGCGTTGATAATTTCTCTAATCAGGTGGATGAAGAAGCTTGCAGGGTTAATTGGGAGCATACTGGAGTCGCTACAAGTGTGAAATTGTATTTACGGTGCATTAAACCACAAAGAGCCTGCTTGTCTGTGTGTGTGCAAAGGGTTTGATGAACAGGGAGATGTTGATGTGATAAGTCAATAAATGTTAAACAGACGTCTCTTTGTGTAGCAATAACAGAATCGGAAAGCATGTCGAAAAATAATTATGAGGAAGGTTTACATTTTTTTTTTTAAATGTAAAGGCTAAAAGTACTTATATATTATGTCCCAAACTATGAATAAAAATGCTTTCAAGAATTATATTTTCTTCTGAAATTTTGATTGGTAATTCATTCAATTTAATAAAACATATTATGCAGTGTGGAAAGTTCCCTGCACACCACAGTAAAAGCCTTTTTAAATGATTTCTCTCCTGCTTACTTGGGACTTTTGAAGTAACTATGGTTTTATAATGGCCCCATAGCCTTAAACTCTCCCTCACCCCACTGACATGGCCCTGTGTGTTTCATTTACACAAACAGTCTGACGAGCTTCAGAGTGGAATCTTAAGAAAAGAGAGTGAATGAGGCGGTGAATGGGAGGGGATATTATAGCAGACTGACAGCACTACAGTAAGTGCTGAGACATAGAGCCACATGCTGAAGGCATCCCGCTGGGCAGGAAATGTAGGGGAACTGGCTAAGCAGCGCAGCCCCATCAGCTCCCTGCTGTTCCCCGCCTTTACACCACTTCCTTATTACCGTGTTTACCGTTCGGCTTTCACGCCTCTCGGCCCTCCAACCCACCGCACGCTCCAGGCGCACAGACCAGAGTTAGAGGGAGGAAAGTGGGGAGAAAGAAAACAAACATAAGGAGAGGCAGGTCACACCCCATCAGTGTAGAGAGCTGAGCGCAGCAGATCCAGACTTCATGCGTTTACCTGCTGCCTACGGAGTGAGAGAGCACTGGGGCAATGGCGCTATGCCCTGGAACTGAAGTGGGATGAAGTAATGAGATGGATTGTGTTAAGTGGCTGGTGTAGAGCAGAACAGAGCCCTCTACACACACACACACACACACACATTCTGCCACCTGCCTGCCCTCTCAGCTTGCCACTCTAGCACTCAGCTCCACCATATATCAAAGTTTGTGTTTTATTGGATTCATTTAATAAATGATCTCTGGTCAGGTAGGGATGTCAGCCAGTGTTCCCCCTCTCACTCCTCTGGCAGGGTAATAGAGTTCTTACCACAGTGGAGTCTGAGTCACACAATGCGTGCACATACAGAAACACACACACACAATAATGCACCTTTAGCACATTTAGCTCCACGGAACCGCTGAACAAACTTCCCACCTAATGTAACCTTTTTTTGGGTACATTAATAAAGAAAGAAAAGCGGACTGATGTAACCTTGTGCGACAGCTCTGACAAAAAGTCAGCAACTGTGCCGTGACAGTAAAGTCGTGCCAGAGGCTGGAGCTGCAGTGCTGAAGTCCCCTGATCTCCTTGTGGATGGTCGGTTGGGTACATAGTAACTCAGCACCCAAGGCCTGCAGGGTGGCCTTTAAGCCTGGCTGAGCAGGACCCCCTGTCCTGTCACTTCTCTCCCCAGTTCCCACTCTCTGTTCCATGTTCAATCACTATTGACAAGTGCAGGAGCAGATCCCTCGAGGGAGAATACCTAGCCTGTGCCAGAAGTGCTAATATAACATTTATCAAAGCATAGGACACGTATATGTGCTGTCACTTTGTCTGACATGCTAAGAGGTCCATGCTGACACGGCTATTGTTCTCTGCTCCTGTGATTGTTGATCACTGCAAGCTAGGCTCTCTTCGAAATCAGCAGAGTGAAGAAATCTTAACCTCTACACACATACTCATTCAGGACACTTGCTTTTTTCTGGTCTCACTCTCCAAGGCAAGAGGTTAGCTGTTGATACACAATTAAGCGTTTGCTAAAGTTTAATCTGAAGGTAAGTGCCGCTTCAGTGAATCTGGCTGATTGGGTCATGACGGGTTCTTCTGTTGGAGGGACAAAGAGGCCGTCGTCTGCTCTTGTCAATGATTTCTCTTTTTTTTGTGAGTGAATATCAAAATAAAATGTAAGTAACCTGTTATTATTCTGCACTTACGAAGTGGGGTGTAAGTGGATGAAAATTGATCCAGCAAATTGAAAAGGGGGTTAAGTGTTTTTGCCCTATCGACTCCGACTGAAATGACGGTTATATAAAACACTCATTTCTCTCCCATTAGCAGATGAAGCCACAGCCAAGTATTATTAGAGGGCCACATTGTAGCACTGCTCCAAGACATTTTGTTACTGCTAATGGCCCTCAGTCCAGAGCAGAAAAAAATAGAGTTTTTGGCTCTATAGATAAAATTGATGCAGTTTTCCGCTAAATCTTTGTAGTGAAACTGCCATAACACGTGGTGAGTGATCTTCTTAGAAAGGTGAGAAGTCATCTTGGATAGGACCTGTCATGTTAGCAAACAGCTCAGAGTGAATGCATTTGTGCATTTTGTGGCTGCAAGCACTATGGATTCTTTGTGAATTGTTTGTACACACTATCATTACCGAGGGTCACCTCACAATCTCATGTTAATTGATAGCCTGTCAGCCTGTCAAGTAAAAAGCCTGTCTTAGTGCTGTGTGGTAGAATTTTACGATGTGCTTTACAATAATGTTTAATGTTGATGGAGTAGTGTTTGTGGTCAGAAAGCGCAGCATGTATCCCAGCAGGAGGGCCATACGTCTGATTGTAGAGTGTAGCACAGCACGCTGTATAATTTTCCAGCCAGTTAATTTGAATTCCATCTGTCTGCATTGCAGGACCTGTTGTTGGAGCCTGAGATCAAACCTGCACCATTGTTGGTCGTAGTAGTACCTGCCTTGCCCAAGAATGCAGCTGTTGAACTTCATGTAACTGCAGTTCAAGATGACCCCACCGAAAGGACTTCCTGTCACATGACTACAAAGGTGGTGTGCGGATCCATAGAGTGCCACACTTCAATGTCTGCTGACATGTGTAGTGCTTCACTTTCACTGTCTCTGGCTGTTTCTGGCGATAACCTGGAGGTGGCAGTTGTTGAGGATGTAACAGAAGCAGTTGGCGCTACATTCAAGGAAGCCATGAAGAAGATGGATGCTGAGCTGGTGCCGCTTTGTGCCAGAGTGTTCTACAAGTGCAACCACTCCCTGGCTCAGCAGATCGTTAAAGGTATGTCACTGGACCAACCTCACCCAAATCACAACCATCTAGTTCTTCTGTGCAAGCAGACTATTACGACCAATATTACATTTTTTTGTTAGGCAGCTACCTGCAGTGGCTGTAGTAATTACAGCGGGAACAAAGGCAAAAAAGGATATTCACTCAAGTGACCAGTGTGCAATGAAAAATCAATATTGAGCTATTTTAACTTAAACATTGGTTTTGTTAAGATGCTGTTGCATCACATGATGTCTAGTAACATAACAATGTCACAATGTCTCTTTCTAAACATAACCAAGTAGTTCTGTTACTGAAACAAAACCAGGTAGTTTAAATACCTAAACATAACCGAGTATTTCTGTTCCCTAAACATAACCAAGTAGTTCTGTTTCAATATGCTAACTACGTGAACGTTTCATGAACTGTGATGTCTCACATGCTAAAAACTACTTTCAACTTTAAATAGAACTGATACATTTGTTGTTTTGAGAGTCATTGACAAACAACATATTCTGTCATTTAAGTATGAGGATGTGTTGCACTGCACATCCCACCCAAGACACTCCACATAAGCTTTAAGTTGATCTCATATTTACACTCATCAAGAGGATTTATCCTAAATCCACTGTTCTGTTGAAAGCAACACTGTTCTTGCAGGTTAAGCTCCACGTCATTGTATTAATGGAAACAAAGTGACAGCCTGTCTCTCTGCACTTTCTTTTCAAAGAAAGTTTGAGCTGACATTGGTTAAGTAAACTCCATAAGATATTCTAGGAAGCAGTCTCTCCAGAGGATCTCCACTTCTTCCTGTGTTTAATTATTGTAAGCCATTTGTTGTGTCTGCACTGTGTACAGTAACCCGAGCAGCTGGCACAGTCTTTTGTCATCATTACACTTTTATACGCCGCCATCTCCTGCTCCCAGGATTCAGGGTTCTCGTCAAGGCAAATGTGGAACGGTATTTGTTTTATCCTGAGAGATGTTCTCTCGGAGGGAAAAGGGCGACGAGCACATCGATCACACCGGCTCAGTTGTCAAGTCATCGCTGAAGCAGTCAATTAACATTTTTGAATCTGTGCCAAACCAGCCATCTTACTGTCATTTTTAGCTTTGACATAACTCATCTTCTTGAGGACGTGAAATTATGGTAACCAGTGATGAATGGGAAAAAGGTTGATCCGTTCCGAATACGTGTTGATATGCATGACAGATGAACTGTGCTATTTGTTTTGTTACCTAATTATATAATTGTTATTCGGCATTGTTTCATGATATATGATGCATGTCATTTATCTCTTCTGTCATTATCCACAATGGAAGAGTCAGAGGGTTTTGCAGTGAGGAGCAATCTTGTTAAAATATTTCAAACATGCAGAAATTATGATTAAATAGACCTGGATGTGTCAAATAAATGCTACATGGGTATGTTTTAGCATAATTAAAATGTACTACTGAAGCTCCTCTGTAGAAAGTATGCTTGTTATAGAACCCATTAACTGTGTTACTGGGTCAATGGTTTACTGGAGCAAAATCAACGTCAATCTTCACCCTTGAAATGTATGTTTCTTTGATTATAGGCTGCACAGACTGCTCCCCTAAAACCATTTACTGACTCATCATTGAGCTGGAATCCGTTACCTTACCCTGCACGCACAGTCAAGCCCTGGAAGCTCACCCATGGGCGTTTTTATGGGTCACAGCCTGTGCTCATCGGGTGATGAATCCAAAAAGTCAAAGGAGGAAAAGTAACACCTCTGGCGCTAGCAGTCACAGCCTCACAACTGCTGCTGTCAGCGAGCAGACAGACAACAACACTGGAGCAAAATGTGACTGCACCCCCCCAACCCCCCACCCCACCCTTGGGTTACTTGCGTTAGGATTCACAGCTGATAGACATGACATATGCTCCAAATGAAACCTTTAAACATCTTGTCTCAACTTGTTATTTACGATAGAAGGGTTTTCTCCAAGATGGGCCCCAACAACTCAACTAAAACATCAAGTTTTGGAGAAGGACCTAAAGAACGTCTTTTTATTTAAAAAATCCATTATTTTACACAGGAAGTATAAACTCCAATACTTAAACCTGCAGTTACTGATTTTGGCCACTATAATGATATATGATAATTGATATGGTAAAGTTGTTCACAAGCAGATGCTTGTTTACAAATCCAACAGTTAGGGAGAAACACTAGTATTTATTGGAATTTGTGTTTGTGTCAATCTGATCAATGTTAGTTCGATACTCAAGGCCTTTAAACTCTGTTGTGGTCACCACCAATCCCTGAGGGAAATATTTTTCTCGTTAGCAGCTAAATGCTAAAGTGTATTGTATGCATGTGTGTCAGAGAATGAATTAGGTGGGTTTCTAGTTGACGAGTTTGAGAAATATCCCTAGAATCACATGTCCCAGAATCCCATCATTGTAAGACAATTGCAAAAAAGCTATTTTCTGGCACAACATAGCTCAGAAGATTGGCAATTCAGCTGACAAATTCAATTTAAGTGGGTGTCCACACATGATTTTACGCTAAAGATGAGTTTGAGTATCCCAGATTTGTGACTCTACTTACTAAAGTAGTAATAATATTGGTGGTATTCTGTTGATTTCTGTGGATTCATCACTATGAGTGACCCCTCTCACAAACAAGTGGGCGTCTGATTTGTTGGTGATATAAAATTATTAATTATAGCTGCTTTTTTATTAAATTGCGGAAGTTTTCTGTTTCTCCATTACTCTGCTGCACACACCCAGCTCCTCATACTCTTTCTTCGCTCATTCTTCTTGGACTAAATAAACCATTTTCATGAGCCAACACTTGCTAATTACCACCTCGTTTACCGGTTAATTTGACCAGTTTGGAAGTCAGTGTAGCACAACTAAAAACCACTGGCTCTGGGCCTTGGCCACTGCTTAAAAGCCCCATAAGCCCAGCAGGCATCAACCATCCCACTCAGAAACCCCCTTTTCTCTCTGTTTAACCACTGCTTTCACTTACAGCCATCCTTCAATTCACTTAGCCTTACAATATTTATATATTAATCACTTTGAACAAAAATGGCTATTGATGTTTAGCATAAAAGGGTGTTGGGGGCATTAGTAATGGCTCGGTTTTGAAAACACAGAGATTTAACGGCAGCCTTTTCAGCTCCCTGTGTGTTTGCCGTGAAGCAGAATAATGGCTGCTCCTCTTGGGTAGATGGTTTAGTTCCATCCCATTGCTAATGTGATGGCTTTTTGAATCTTACAGCCTCTGTCCACTGGTCCTCTCAATGAGGCTCCCCGTGAAGCCCAGAGAGGGGCTGAGGGACCAGGGTTCGGGGATTGAGTGTGTGACTGGAAGTGCTCGTAGGATTTTGTGTGATTTTACAAAACATTTATAGGGATTTGAGAAACGCAGTCAGTGTCTTTGCTCACATTACACTCACAAAGACAAAAGAACACAAAATTGCCTGGTCACTCAAGTCACCTTCACCCCCCTCATGTCTCTCATTCATGCATAAGCAGGCGCGTCTGTGTACACAGACACTGAAAGAGACGCTCAAAGAGAGAGCACAATTATTTCCTATCTGTTAATACAAAGATTAAAACCTCCTGACATAAAACAGGCAGAGTGTGCAAGGTGTGATGAAGGGTGTGTTTCTTCTCTTAATAAAACCATCCCCTGTCTGTGATCTCCCGCGCTCATTCAGTTGTCAGCTAGCCATCTCCAGAGGATCCTGCTTCCCAGGGTGCACCACATGCTCTGATAACACATATTTAGGCTTTTAATGCCCTCTAAAAAAGGCCTGTGTTCAGTGGGGGTATTTTAAGCTGTAGTGCATATTAGCTAATTAGGGTGTGTGGGCTCTTTGTAAGGATGTTTGGCATGCTGCGAGCGCTTCAAATGAAAGAGAATGAGGCTTATTAAATAGTGCTGAACTGCTCGCGTAACCTCTCTGTCCTGATTTCTCTCTCTACAAGTTCACATAGATGTCATAAAGTGGTACTGCAGTACCAGCAGATGCTATTAAAAGAGCATTACTTTGTGTTTGTCCTCTACCACTCAAGATAAGTGATCAGGGATAACAGCCCAGATTCCAAAGTGTACGAATATGAAAACAGAATGCATCAAATTCAGTGTATCAGTAAATAAATCATACTGTTTAGTACACTTTTAATTGAATATTTATCAAAAAGGATTATCAAATTATATATTTTTTTGTTTTAGACAACATCCAAACTTTATTTTGCACTGTAGGGAGTTGTACATATGAGACAGATATTGTTCTGAATGGTAAAAAGATTAATTTGCAAAAGTGAAAGTTAAGTTAAAAACACAATATGTAATTGTTGCGTCACTAGGGGTAGCTCTTAATTAAAACAATAACAAAAGACGGAGTTTGATGATGCCGTGAAGTAGCATAGGATTGTGGGAGTTTTTGTCTTCACCAACATTGCTTTAATTTTAGCTTCTCCCGGTTTGGATTCCGACAGTGTTTTTTCTTCAGGAGGTTAATACAGGGAGCGGAATCTTTCTGTAAAAACTTAAAATAAACAATAATAAATAAAACAGGTTTAAAAAAATGGATAAACCAGTTTCATGATAGCTCAGCTTGTTTTACTTTAACTCAACTTAAGTCCAGACATCTGAAGACTGAAATCCGGTTTAAATATATAGTAAAAATGAGCCGTATTGTAAAAATGTGGCTTAAAAAAGGGATTAAAAATCAGTTTCAGTCAACTTCTGGAAGATAACCACAACTTTAATGCATGTCAAAAAACTTTTACTTCAATTAAAGGTTTTCTAGGTTTCATTGGGTAATGTAAGTACACAAGTCGGGAAAAAAATACATACACAGTTCTAGTTGTTTTTAGATATTTTAATGCTTAAAAGTTACACATTATACCTTTTAAATCAGAAGGAATAGGCCAGGACAGTCAACCATGAGACAGGAACACTTGTGACCAATTAGTGCACGAGGCAGAGCAGGGAATGGGCAACATCCCAGCGGGCAGTTGCTAAATAGACAGGCTGTCATCAAGACCAGGCTCTGAGACGCTCAATGAATTCTCACATGTCCACTGCCCGTCTGTAGTCCGGCCACACACACACACACACACATGCACTAACAACATCTCTCAGCTCCAGTAAAACTGAGAGGTAGTCCCAACACAGCTTCCTAACATCCCAACACAACAGGAGCAGAGGATCCATTGCACTAGATCCCCCCAACAAGCTGCTCAATTGTCCAAAAGGGCATGGCAGGGTTGGCCCCCTCCCTTCCTTCAGTGTGTAAGTGTTTGGTTGTATATGGCTCTGTGTTTGAGGTTGGGAGGGGTAGCTTAGAGTTCAGTTCTTGCTGACCATATGTCTGCACTGCAGGGAGTTGCATCGGGGGGGCTACAATCTGCCAAGGATTTAAGAATGCCAATAATTTGTAAATAGGCCCCGTGTTCCCTGGTCGAAGGGTTAAGTGCAGCCTCTGTCCTGGGACGGCCCCAGTGGGGCAGCTAAACGAGAACCCAATGTCCAACTTCTCATGAAACTAACACCTCGCTCTGTTTTTTGCCCTCACCCCTTTATCTCACTCCCCACCTTTACCTGCCAGGACTCGCAGAAAGTCTAAGAAACGCTCTCGGAGAGTCCAGTCCGTCCATCGCCCTGGTTCCAGTCCTGGACTTTGCTGACTCCCAGATCCTCCACCTGTCCTGCTGGCTCAGTTTATAGAAACACAGCCAGAGTCAACAACCAGACTCCAGTCATCCACAGCACTGGAATTCAGTGGGGCTTTTCTGGAGGAGCAACACTGACAGCCCAACACCTAATGACTTACAGCACGACGTCAGTGAATGTGGAAAATAAAAACTGTATAACTGCTCATTAACGGCGACTGTTTATCACTGCTGATTGTTGAAATGTAAAGCTTTCTCTGTCTCATCGTGGTTTTGATGATGTGCGGTTTTGAGGATGTGTTTATTCCACTTCATATCCCAGAACTTAAGCCAATAATTCACTTTGTCCTCTCCTGGAGTTGTATACTGCCGCAGCTGTTATCCTGCCCTGGAGAAGAGTCTTATGGAACTTCTATAACCTAAAGCTACATACCAGAAGACCGGAGACCACAGTCTACAAAAGGGGACACTGGCAGTGTCTCATTCCACGAGGCGATAAACTGTATCCCCTGATATCCCACTGTTTCTGGTGGAATTTCTCTCACCACGTTAGCTAACACCCCTCATAAAGACCTAGCGCCACCGCTGACACCATCTGTTCAGTTGTAAACCTATAGATTTACTGTGTGACTGCTTTGTGGCAGTGTGTAATGTGTGCGGATGAGGTGACTCTGTTTCTCCCTCTCATGCTCCATGGGATTCAAGGTGTGTTATTATTGTGTAATAGGCAATCAGCGGCAAGCACCTGAAAAGATTAAGCCTCTTTATGTTTTCTATTGATTCTAAGGCAACCTGGTTAATAGGAGAGGGACACTACAACACACAGCTGCAGGGCAGGTGTGTGTTCTGTGTGTGTGTGTGTGTTGGGCAGTCAATAGACATTGTGACGATATGGGAAGAAAATAACACTATTAACCATTGCTCCTGGAACATTTCTTTTCTCAAAGATCATGAACCGTATTGATGATCTGAGTTGGAATGCATCTTCACTCCGGCTATTCTCTTCATCGCGCCTGTGATGGCGGGAGAGTGGAGTGGGCTATTGATCTTCACCCACCACAGTGTTGTTTTGATTGTTGTTATCAAAAATTGAACAATAGAGACAGCCAATAGAGCCTGAAGATTTTTATTGAGGGTTGAAAAAACAAACAAACAAGCAATTATTTATGAGAGCGAGCAAGCCAATGCCCCATAAATAAACAGTGTGTGTTAATTTCCACCTGTTTGGTTTTAAAGGACCCCATCAGGGGAGATTCTGAATTGTTGAATGGCAAAACTGTCCAATAAGCACTAAGATATTGGTATTCTTCGATAAAGAAAAAAAGTACTATTACAACTGTACTTGAACACTTCAGTCAAGAAAACAGCAAAACAAATATTTGCCGATAGTTCAGTGTTTTTAATAAATGTAGCTTGTAGTTTAATAGCCCTAGATTTGGCAATGACACAAATAGCTGAAGGGTACGAAAGAGGATTGGGGCCAGGTAGAAAAAAAATAATTAGAGGATTTTTCTTTTTATTATGCAGTTTGAGAAAAAAGTTGAGATGATGAGAATAAAATCTCGTGAATAAAACTGAAAAACGATTAAGATAAAAACAAGTTTAAATGAGGGGAATAAAGTCAACTCTTTGTGTTTGGTAAAGTTGGAAAGATGTTCACAGATTTGTTGTTCCCCTGTCAATAAGTCATCAGAGGAACATTGTTTTCAGAGAAATGTCTATCCTAACCCACAACCTGATTTTCATCAATGTCATGAAATGAGCAATAACCACAATATTTAAAGGTGTTGTAGTACTAAAAGCCTCCTTCACAGAAATGAGCTCTTCTTGATAGAAGGCTACTTCAACTATTGTTTTGGGTAAATCTGCTTTTATGTAATTTATGTGAATATTTCATGGAAAATCAGGTTGAATCTTGTAGTATAATTTACCGAACTAAAAAGTTGATTTTATTTACATTTGGTCTTTTTTCTTCAACATTGTATTTCAACTGTATTCTTGGCATTTGGACTTTTTTCTCACCATTGTATTTTTTTTTTCTTTATCCTCCTCTCATTATCTCTTCTCCTACCTGGCCCTAATCCTCTTCTGTAGAATTGCCATTCCTCTAAAAAGTGTTTTTTTCTTTTTTCTTTTTCTTGGTTCCTTAGATTTCGGAGTGTGTGTACCAAGTGTTGCCAAACAAGACTGTGCTGAGCAAACATGCATCATCAGCAGATTTCCCTGAAAGAAAAAAACAAACAAACAGTGGTTTACAGGGACGATTGAGAATTTGTTTTGTTGAAATTAAGCAATAAAAATTAAGAAACACACTCACACTCACATTTCCACGGAAATGTATTTCAGTTATATAAAGGCACTAGGTTTATTATAAAAAATACCACAATTGCAAGACATTGCTGTATTGAGTTTTGAATGCTTGTGCTTTTTACCTCAGTGGAACAATGGCTAAGTTACAAGGATGCTATATGTCACAAAAATGCAAGACTGGACATTTCAGAGGAGCTGCTCTGCCACTAAAATTCAGTGCACAACAACCACTTGCCGATCAGGCTGTAAGCATCACATTCTGTCTTTCAGCGGGCATGTTTTCATACAGACACGGGCAGAGCCACAAGTTTATCATCACACCCTCATCATGGCCGATGTGATGGCCTATGGCAGACACATTTCTTTGTGTCTCTACCGCTGTGCTTTCTCACAAAATGAATAAAGACAGGGTGACATTTAGTTTTCTCATGTGTTTTGTCAAATGTACATTTTCTACTAAGCTGACCTGCAACCGCTCTGCAAACAAACTGGCTGTTGTGGCTAACATTGTCCTTTGTGTGCAGTGTACCGGCCTGCGGCTCTTGTCATTGTGGCCTTGCACATGGACTTTAACTGTGTGTTTCTTCCTCCAGGCTAACCAGGCTGATGTGTGTGACTCTCTTTCCCCACAGCAGTAGGCTACAGTAGGGGAGCCCAGCTCAGGAGCGGCCTCGCTGCACGCGTCGCCTCCTGACATTGTGGTCTGTTTGCCTCAGTGACTGTGGTTTTGTTTGTTTGCATATTTCAGTCCTTTTTGTTCCATAATGTATTGTTTTTGTCCCCTGACGTATTGTGAAAGCGTGTCATCATGGGCAAAGCACTGACTAAATGAAACTTGTTCTATCTGCTGAAGTGGCAAGTGATCACATGCTATTGAGTGGTGTCTGCTTCCCTCTTGTGGTCAACATAAATAGTGCACTTTAGTTTTCAATTCCATTTATACACTAATACCATTAATACACGGAGTGCCACAATTTATAAATTAAGCCAAGAAGCATTAGAACTAAAAATACTTCACAATTCTCTCTCCGTTATAAATCACTGATATGTTTGGTCCAGTATTCAATGGTATGTACATGATTAGCAGTAGTGAAGAAGTATTCAGATCCTTTAAAAGTACTAATACAACACTGCAGAATTGCTCCACTATAAGTTTGAAAGTCCTGCATTCAAAACTTAGTTCAGTCAAAGTACAAAAGTATCAGCATCAAAATGTACTTAAAGTATCAAAAGTAAAAGTACTCATTGTGCAGAATGGACCCACTCCGATTGTTATATTTATTCCAAATATAATATTAGATTATTATTACTGATGTGTTTATGTAAGCAGCATTTTAATGTTGTCAAGATAGGGCTGACTGTAACTACTTAATATACTGTTATGAGGTTTAATTTATAAACATCTATTTTTTATGTTAAATCTCAATCTGAACAGCTACATTTCTTAATATTGACATTTTGATTGTCGTACAACAGGGATTTCTTCTTTCTACTTCACCTTTAGTTTTACCTTAAGTTTTTTTTTTTTTACATTTTGGGGGAAACACAATGATTTTGTATTTAAAACAATAGTGATTTAATTATTTTATGTCAATTGTCTAATTGATTTCACTTGTAACTGACAAGTGAATTTGTTTGCAGCATGAAATCCTGTTGCTGTCCTGGACTTTGCAGTATCCTTAAGCATATTGATACCTACTGTGTGATTCTTGCCATCAACTAGATGTAGGATATAAGAAATATCCAGAAAATACTAATAAACCCTGATGTGAAAACCACAGAAATATAAGTGTATCAAAATGTTTTAAAACCTGCGGTTACTAGGGTGTTAGTCTAAACTACTGTATGTTCACAGACCAAACACTTGGCAAAAACCCTAAATCTAGACAAAACACTAAATACACAATATAAAATTATATTGCCTTATAAATATAATCAGTTATCTTTCAGTAACTCCGTAAAAGTAACCTGTCAAAACACTGAGGCATTGATATGTACACTAACAAAAACCAAACAACACAAATACATGGAAAATCAAACCTATTGGCTCAGACCTCAGGGTTGTTTATCCATTTACAGAATATGAAATAAAAGTTTGTGGACCAAGTCTCTGTTAACACCTGTCTGCAGCATACAACATATGTATAACACCACTGCCAGCTCTACATTTACATGTAATGGCACTTCTTTAAATTCCTCAGTGAAACTGTAGCTACAGTGTAAAATAAATTTAAATGCTGTGCAGGATCTGATCATGTCCGAAATCGGGTCGGAGGCAGATGTAAAACCAGAGCAATCATTATAAACACAAACAGTGTCAGAGTATTTATCATAAATCAGATGAAGAAGAGCATCAACACATAAAGACTTGAAGCCATCCTAGTGTAATTAACAGACCTTTCCTGTGTAAGTTAGTTTAATACGTCATCATAAAATACATGGGCAGCATGAATTAGTAAGTCCTACCACTGTGCGATTTAACATTCACGTGAACACAGATTATTGTAAATGAGAAACACGGAGTGTAAACTGCAGTGAATACAGTGACACTTCTCCTCTGGACTCTGAGTTCATTATTTCAGCAGGTGGACACCTGCCATGCCACCAGCAAGCAGCACAGAATCACCTTATTACATCAGAGCCATACATGTATTGAATGTCCATCTGTATCAAACCTTAAGAAGCACATGGTGACACATACAACACAGAGATCCTTTTGCTGTGAGATATGTGGAAAGAAAATGTGTCAGAAAGTATACTTAAACACACTCACCTGGTCTATGTCATGCTGTTTAACACATAATGTAGCACTGCCCATATGTCACTCCACTGTTTCTTATACTGTGCTGTGTATATCTACAGATAAATATGTATAAATATAATAAATAAATATTCAATGTATGTTATGTATTATTTTTTTTATTCTTCTTTTTATTTCTTTATAACCTGTATCTTAAGATGCTGTGACGACTGAATTTCCCCGCTGCGGGATAATAAAAGTTTATCTTATCTTAGATATCACAAACAATGATCATTTGGTATCAATCTGCTGTCTTCTTGCATAGGTGGCTTTAACGCAAAGTCTGCAACAGACGTCCCAGTCTTGGCAATAAACTACATAAGATAAATCTGATGATGTCACTGTGAAACACCTGGATCAGACCCCTTACATGGTAATTATTGAGAATGTTAGCTAAATTAGATACGTTGTTGCCACATATCTCAAAGAAAAATCATGTAAAAATGTGCAAAAGGTTTAGGAAGTGACTGTAAAAAGGACAAAGATTGCTAAGCCAACTGGCAAGACAACTGCTTCCAGTGTTTGAAGTGTTTTCCAAGTGCCTCTAAATTACAATGGCATGAGATGGTACACAGGCTTGAAACCATTTCAGTGTGTTTTGTGTGGGAAAGCATTCAGGCAATCTTCACATTTGAGAACCCATGAAAGAACTCACTGTGAGAGGAAACCACCCAAACCAGCCAATCTACAGGGGAACATCAGAAAATTGAAAGCAAATAGTCAACAGAAGCTTTGCCCAGGCATAACTGTTTGTATCCTACAACTGAAGTAAAAATGGTCAAAACAGCACACTTTCAAATTGCGATGGTGCTGAAAACAGAGGAGTGAGTCTGGTGTTCTGCACAAGGGGCAATATAGCCATTACAAAAATTAACACTAAAAGTAACAGATAACCAGATTGATAATCCGTATGTTACTGTCTAATGGTTTTGTTTTTTTGTGCAAAAATTGCATTTATGTATATCGTGATTTGTCATTAATACGATTTATGTGTGTAATCCATGTAAATATGTTTACTAAAATTGACTTTTATTTTTGTATTTCATGAATATATATAATATAATATACATCTATTTTAATAGCCCATTCTTGCGTTACTCAAGACTAGTTTAATGTAAACGTTCACAGTAGGAACGGAAGACTTGCTTTTGTAGCTGGGGACTTTTTTCCGAGACGGACCCATTTAGGAAGTCGGTCGCATACAGCGCGTTTTGGTTGTGTACATGCGTAACCAACTGTCTACGGCTCTCATGCTGAAATAAACATAAAGGTTTGTGAGCTGACTTTATAAGTGTATATTTGTGTACGCACGGGGCTCATAGTAATGTTTTCATCATAACTTCAGTCACTCTTAGGGCTACTAATTAGCTTAGCTTAGCTCATCAACTAACGCAGGAAGCTAACATTCACTAGTGTTGAGGTCAGTGTTTAACGTCGTTGTGCTGATATATGTATAATATGTACTAATTACGATGCATTATGGGTACATATAGCACTGATGTGACGTGTATTAAAGTATCCCGAGGCACTAGAGTAATTAAAATTGTGATAATTTCACACATTCTACCATTTAACTTGACTTACTGAAGTTAGCCAACTAGCTAACTTCCTCGGCACTTTTCTTGCTTATAGTGGCTGCACATTTGTTTAGGTTCAGTAAAATCGGCTAACTTAAGTGCTTGTTGGTGTCGGTGAGTAAACTAAGATTTCTTTCCTGCAATATCTTGTTTCCCTCTTTTTTGACAGATATTACTGAAGCAGCTTGAGATGGCCACCACAGAGAAAGAAACACCCGCTAAAAAGGCTGCAGCGCCTTCTGTTTCTCAGATTAATGCAGAATATGTCACACAGGTAATATTTGTGCATGCTCACCACATATGTGGTCCTGCACTGTTTGTTAAAATCTGTTCTCCCATGCTGTTTTTATGCTGAAGAGAGAAGGAATATCTCCTAACCTGCAGTCTGTTTTGTGTATTTACCTGTATTTGATCTGCTTAGTCCGGCAAGTACACATGAATTATACCTGCATAGAAGCCTAGAAGAGAGTCAGTCTACAGCACTGATTCCAGTTGCAATAGTTGCAAAGTTGTTGCAATAGACTGCAAATAACATTATAAAAACAGAATGCATTGATTACCACATCTTTTGTGACACAAAGATATTTAAAGTTTAAACTGGGGAACTTTTGTTTTCTTGTAAAAAAAAAAAAATACGCTCATCCTGAATTTTATGCATCCTGGTTTTATCTGTTTCACGCAGCATTGTAACTTTTGTGGAATCAGAGAATTTTCACCTCTAGATAGTTCAGTATTAAACCGGTAGAACATATGTCCTAACCAGAAAACCACAGCATTATATTCATGTATGCACCACCATGTAATACATAACTTGTACCAACCTCTGTGTTACTTTATGAACTTTTGAATGTGTGTGGTGCCATGTTTTTAACACTATTGATGTTTTTCTTATTTGTTTTTCAGTTGGCTAATAAATATTGGGCTCCTCATGCAAAGAATAAACTGCCCTTTGACCCAAAGGTGAGATATATACATTGCTCCATCTTAGAGGTGACAATATATTTACATTTTGTAGTTGAACTACCTTTACAAAGTAAGTTGAAACACATGTTTTACAAAGTAAGTCGAAACACATGTTTTATATAGAATATCGTAGTGCAAGTTAATAGTGTGTTTTAGTGTGATAACATAAGATGGTAGAGAAGTGTAAAGTGCTGATTTTAATTAACTTATTCTTTGCTGTTTGTTTAGGTGTTGGAAGATGTCTATGAAAAAGAAATTCTCAAGTCCAAGTAAGTAAATATAGTACAATCTTTGTCTAAAACTGCTGCGTTTAATCCAACAAACACATTCTACACTTAGTAATTCGCTCTGTTGTCTTCTTTCCCCTACATTTTCAGGTTTGCCATCAGAAAGATTATGCTGCTTGAGTTCAGGTGGGGTATTTAACTTCCCCTAATGCTCACTTTTTATAAAGCAGCCAATTAATAAAAAGTATTTAAACAACCTGATGGATAGATATTCATAGATTGTTTTCTCACATTTCAGCCAATATCTTGAGAACTACCTGTGGGTGAACTACACTCCCAAGGTGTCCAGCAATGCCTACCTCATGTCAATTTGTTGCATCGTCAATGAGAAGTTCAGAGAGAATGTCCCAGCCTGGGAGGTAAGAAATAAAGTGCCTCATTTAAGACTGATTGCTATTTCATGGTGACCCCAGTGTGTAAATAAATTAAATTTATACCAGTGATAGCTATCTACAACATTATTTAACTTTGATTTTGTGTCTTTCAGGTGTTCAAGAGGGAGCCAAGCCATTTCCCATTCTTCTTCAAATGTATGATGGAAGCTGTACTGGCAGGCGAGGAGGCTAGCCTCACTCTGAAGGAGCAAACCGTGCTGCTGGTCTTCTTGGACCACTGTTTCAACAGTCTGGTGTGTAGCTTTACACTCATTCAATATTTTGATTCAGTGGAGTATCAACTTATGCTGCTCCTTCTAGGGTCAGTCAGGATGTTTGTTTTTGTGTCAGAACCTAGATAATCAGTGTTTTGTTTTAAACAGTTTGAGAATACCTTCTTTCTACTTATTAATGTAGCATTGCTAAATGCCTTGTTGCCCAAGATATTTATGGATATTGAGGACAAGTATCAGTAAAATCCACTAGGTGGCAGTAGTAGACTAGGCAGTAGAACTTGGGTCAGCTCCCACCTCTCTGTATCTGCAGCCGCATTAAACCACAGGGAAGCACTGCAGATGTCTCACTTTAAAATCTGCTGTGATAGCCTGCTGCACTTTGATTGTATCCTATAAAGCCCTCTAAATATTTTAGTTGCAGACTTTTATTATGGGCCGAAGTGTAATAAAAATCTGTCATACACAGTGCATTTTGACAACTCTCTCTCTCTCCCTCTTTCCCTCTTCCCTCCCAGGAGGTAGATTTGATCAGAGAGCAGGTGCAGCAGCTCATCTCTCTGCCTATGTGGATGTGCCTCCTACCAGTAAGATGTCAACCTATTACCCTAATTAAGTTTATCTGGTGGTTATTGGCGCACACCAACAAAGTGACTTTTGATAATTTCATGAAAAAGAATTTCCTCCTTCCTATAAATAAAACTGACTGTTAACTGATTTGTTTCTGTCGTGTTTGCAGTCCAGACTCCAGCATGAGCTTAAGAAAGTTCCAAAGCTGCAGAAGTTCTGGAATCTAATCAAGAAGAAATTTGATAAGATGGATGCTGACGCAGCTGAGCAGTAATGTCATTTTCTTTGCTTGCTTGTTCGGATTTATACAGACAATGAGAGCATCCTGCACTTCCGTACGCTTTTTCTGATTTCCCTTTTTTTGTGTCTTCCTCAGGGCAAAAAAAGAGAGGACCTTCCTCTCAGCTCTCATTAAAAAGTTTCTCGGAGTTCTCGTGTCAATTCCGGCAACAGGTAAAGAGGAAAAAATAAATGTATTACCCTTGGGATTTCATTGTGTTGTGCACAAACTACTAACATCGAATTCCTTCAGCAAGAAGAATGAGCTTTAGGTCTTGGGCCTATTTTAATAAAAAAAAAGAAAGAAAAGAAGCTGCATCCCTGGTGTAGATTCCTACCTCCAGATATTGAGTAAAATTAACGATACCCTCTCCCTGTGCCTGTGGTCCCCAAGCACGTCTTTGCATGTGCTCTCTCTACCTTTCCCAGCATGATTAATGTACTTAGGGTTTTCTAGAGCTTCCACAGTGTCAGAGAGCACATATCTTCAGTCGAGGCCAATATTGCCAGTATGAAACACCATATTACTCTTTTTTTCATCACTATTTCAGTTGCACTGCGCCTCCTTTCTTTTTCTGAGTCGTGCAGCCGCCGAAGGAGCATGTGCTCCAGCTGCCATACAGCCACCGGCACTGACTACTATGTTGTAATGCAGGCCGACACAGAGGCCCCCCACCTGAATGCTAAAAACAGAACATGTGTATTTGTGTGTTTAGGTAGAATTCAAACCTGACAGAGTAAATTACTATCTGAAGCCCAGCAGGATCCACATCACTCTAATGCGTGCTGCATGCTCTAACTTTAAATACACACACACACATACACACCAACATGCTTAATGAGGGCTGAGGTCCCAGCATGCTGCTGTGCTGGCATTGCAGTATCTCATAGTGAGGCTCACACACTCAGCATGGCACCTTGGTGTTGTCCACATGCATTTGCTGTGCTCATATCCCTTGTGATAACTACACAACCCACTGCTACATCTTACATTATCTTAACACATCCTATCTATTTTTTTTGCCTTGTGTGTTAATATTGTCAAGTCTTCCTGTGTGTCAGATTGCATTTGTCATTGATAACATACATTCCCTGATATGAAGTGAAGTGCTAACCTTCATGATTTCCTCCTTTTCCATAGGGGCTGTATCCATGGACAAAGTACATTACTGCGAGAGATTCATTGAACTTATGATTGATTTGGAGGTAAGACACATCCTCCCAGTCATTTTTTCCAATCTTTTTGTTCTAGCACTTCCTGTCTCCCCCATGATTTGATACCTTATTTAAAATGTACAGCGTGCGTTAATGCACTTAATCTTCACACGGACTAAGCAGACACCCATTTCCTCTGCATGTACAGTGTATTTGCTTAATCATGGTATTCCGATGAAGGGAGCGGCGTAGACATCCGTCTCTGCAGAGCTCATTTGCCTTTTGTCCTTCACATTTATAGCTAACTCAGGTCAACAGACAGTGGCTAAATGTCCAGTCTCAGCTCCACCCAATGCGTCTCTGTCATTGCTGTCTGCAAAGCTATGCAGTATTTGAAACAGTAGTCTGTGAATGGAGTTTGAGGGGTTATTTTTAAGCTTGATGGCTTTTGACATCTGGTATAAGGTGTAAGGAATAATGTGCAGTGTCTGCTAGACATAAGGGTTATGTGACCTAAGACCAAATTCCCTTCTGGAATAATCCTGTCGCTTTACACGTGTTTGTTTTGTATTATTATTATCGACATCAACAATCTGTTTTCATATATCTCCTCATAAATCCTTTACTTATCTGCTCTGTGCTGTTGCCTTCCAATTTTAGATGAATATCTTGTTGGTGAAATGCAAATATGTTTTTTTTTATATATATTTGCATTCTTACCTGTTGTGCTACAATACTACTCGTCGTACTTCAATCTAGATTGTTTTGGTATTATCAAGAAGTTGCCTTCTTGATAATAATGGGATAAGATGTTTTCTGGTGCACAAAATGCCAAAAAAAAAAGTTTGAAAAACTCAACAGCAGTGTGTCTGGCTGCAGTGATAGAATGAACATTTTAAAGTGCTCAGTATAAGGTCTCTGGATTATCTTGAGTAACCGGTTGATTTCTCGAGAGACATTGCTATTGAGTTTTTTGTGTATGTATGCTTTGGTGCTTAAGGTACAAGGAAAAATATGCTTTGATTTGGTCAACTGTCCCTTTAAAAAGGCATGTTTTATTATTTTCTACAAAGTAATGTATTGACAAAAAATGTTCAATAGTGGATGGTTTAGTTCCTGTAGTTGTCATGCAGTGGAGTGTATTCTGCATTGGTTCTCATGGTATTCTTTCAGTCACTCAGGTTAACTCAGACTTGGCATTTTCAGAGTGATGAAATAGCTCGTTAAGATGAGGATCTTTTATGAACCATCTTCATATCGGTTCATTTAAAAGAAATAAATCGGGAAAATGTAACATAGTGTTTCCTAACCTTGCCAATGTGGTTGGCTACCTGGAGTGAAGACACAATGTCACTTAAGATGTTGCTGCTGCTGCTGCTGCCTGTGCAGATCTCCTGTTTCTAGCGAGGGAGCTCAATAGATTTCATCTGGCTGTCCTGCTGACAGGCTGGCCTTGCTGTTCCTGGCAGCGGCTAGTGGCCGGCCAGCTAACTGTCTCCAGAGACATCTCCTGTCCTTCAGCGCTATCCTTTTACAAAGCCTCAGTTGCCTGAAATCCATACTTCCCCTCTCTGATGACGACCTGAAAATTAATGCAGGGAAAGAGATCCCTGTTTTCATGCTTCTTGTATGCCGGCTGTCAGGGCTGTGTTGAGATCAAAGATGGCTGCTGGATATAAAGGTATCTGTTCTCTCTGTGTTTAGGTATCACTTGCTGCACCTGCTGCCTTTGAAGAGCAGTTTTCAATGAATAAAATAATAGATATCTCATTTTGTTGGTGTTTTGCATTTCAGTATTTCATATCACTTTTCACAATGCATTTTCTTTCTGGGCAGTTCTTCTCTTTCAGCCTTTATAATGTGATAGATTGAACCCCTTTTTTGTTCTGTGTGCACCAGTCATCTTCGCTCGCAGACTGTCAGTTCATCACCATGTACAGTATATTATTTGTCATATTCCTACCAAAGCAGCACTGTCATCTCGTTTTGACAGGTTTTCTCCACACTTGCTTTCATGTCATGTTTGTGTGCTACAGCGGGCAAATAATGAAGGCTATAGAAGTCTTCTTCACATCTCTCTGCTAGTTTGCCGTATTGTTTGCTTCTCTATCATATGTTTCAGGACAACCTATGGACATAAAAAGATCATAGATCAATAAGATGTATGGACAATCATGGTCCAGATGCTGGGAAATGTGAACATTGTTGAGCCAATCGATTATTTAGACCCCTGAGAGATGTCTGTTCATACAATACCTGTTTTTTTTCTTTGATGGAGGGCCATCAGATCATTTTCCTGCAAATGTAGCTTGTTTTTCATAGTTATTTTGGTCCTGTCCACTGAATAGGATTTCCCCCTACATGTTTATGTTTCCAAATGTGTTCCGGTTACATTCAGTTGTTGTCAGAACGTAAACAGATAGGAAGTGTATTGCCTACAATAGATGGCATTCGGCACTCCCCCAGTTTGGAGCGGCAGGCAGGAGTACCGACACGGCAGCAGCAAAACATATCTATGATGATTCTGTACTAACCCTTGAAAAAACAAAGGTCCAAAGCTGTAAACATGGTGTCCTGTGTCTCTAGGCCCTGCTGCCCACCAGGCGCTGGTTCAATACAGTGTTGGATGACTCTCACTTGGTTGTCAGCTGCCACCTGTCCAGCCTCACCCACAGAGAGAAGGAGGGACACCTCTTCTGCCAGGTACAACACATCATATGGACATATACACATGTCCACTTGAAATGATTGTATCCAGATCCAGACTCCTCGTCTGTTCTTTTCATGTGTAGAAGTAACCTGCATCATTGTCTCATCTCTGTAGTTGCTGGACATGCTGAAGTTCTACACAGGTTTTGAGATCAATGACCAGACAGGAAACGCCCTGACGGAGAAAGAGATGACCACTCTGCACTATGACAGAATCATCTCCTTGCAGGTAAACATCATACACAAAGAGGGGCAGTGAGACATGCAGTGAAATATCTCAGCTGCCTTTCAGATGTCCTGTCTGCATCGTTTCTGCTGTTTTTCACTGAAAGGATGTTTGTCATGGATCTCTTTAGTTATAATTACGCATGGGGGATATCTGGATTTATGTTGTAGACGTGAATACAATATGACACTGATGTTGTATATGATTTTAATGCCACATTCTGGAATATTTCTCTTTTTGTTATGCTTTTCACTTAACATGTTTGAGTTACTAGTCTTTGTCAAGGCAATGTAGTATATATATATAATAATGTGTAATATATGTCGCAGTATTAGTCCCTATTTGGACATCCGTCTGAGTGCTTTGCTCTGTCTTTTCTGTCTTGCAGCGAGCAGCTTTTGCTCATTTCCCAGAGTTGCAGGACTTTGCTCTGTCCAACGTAGCAGCGGTAGACACTCGAGAATCCTTGACCAAACAATTCGGGCATCTCAGGTAAATCAAAACATCCGGAATGAACCATGAACGAACAAGTGCACTTGCAGCTTGTCAGTGCACAGATGGTGGGGGGGTATGCCTGATTGGCCTCAGTACAACTACAGTGAACTCTTAATACTAAAATGCTGAAGCACCAGAGTGATGTCTTAGCTAATGGGACTGCTTCCTGTTGTCGAAATGTACTGCATATCTACTTAGAGGTTCACCCTTGTTGCTTTTTATCATTCTGCCTCATGTACGAGTACCTACTCTATATCCATAGGAGAAAGCCCTATGATTTCTCAAAGAGTAAAGAGTTATACACAAACAAACTCTCCATGATATACAGATTTGACCTTTTTATTTAAGGTTCTTTGGATCACTTAAACGTACAAGCACGCATGGAGTCCACCCACCTTGGTCTGATGTTGCAGTATAGCATCAGCACCACCGTTGCTGCCTGACTTCCCTGCTAAATGGCAGCTAGTGAGCCCTTGAACAGGCAGCTGGTACCAGCCAGAGAGAGAGGCACGCCTCATTAATTTAATCGATTTGCAGTGGCTTGAGAATAAACTCTCTGAACAGCTGTGTTTGTCAGATCATATTAGCTTGCCAAAGAGCTAAAAAGCACCCTCGCTTTGATGAACTGGTCTGTGTGTGTTTTTTTTTACTTTACACACTTGCGTGAAGGGGAGTGAAAAGACATTGATTTAGTGGTAACTTGTAATTACTTCAGGGTTTCTAACCTTCCTTGGCATTTTGATGTCATAATGAAAATTTTAATTATCGACTCAAGCTTTTAGAAGGTTTATCGCACCAGTGTTTTGGCTCTCGCTCAAGTGAGCGGCTGATTACTTGTTTGTCCACTATGTGATGTCTTTATTAGTCATGATTGCTCTGAGGGTTCTGTGTTGAAACAACACGTATTTCCTCTTTGCAGTGGATGTTTGTATATCCATCACCTCTTTGAAACTTCTTTAGTGGATTATAAATTCTTAAACCCCAAACTAAGTTTCTTTGAGTGAGGCAGAGGGCTATGAGCCGAGCTGAGCTGAATCAGGTAAAGACTTAGCTGAACCATTTCATGTATTTGTAGAAGCTCTGCTCCTTCTCCCAGAATTAGGGTTTTGAATATAGCAGGAACTGCATTGTTCCCTGCTCCACAACTGTCACCAAAGCAGCTCCTGGGTAACTCCAAATATGCCGATCAGATTTAACGAGGCACTTTTCATCCAAACAACTCACGCTAATGCCAGTTTATTCCAGCTGCGCTACCCACGGGCTAAGCTCCCAGTCACCCGCCGCTCTGAATTTATCCGCTAAGTCCCCAAAACACACAAACGCAGCATTATTGCTTAGTCTGCCCACACATATACACACCCATTCTCTCTCTCACACACACACGCACACACACTTCTTTCAGTTACATAAAACATGTAATTTTGTGTGAGTGTCATTTCAGGCCAAAAAAATGAATTGACTCCATGATCAAAGGGTATGCATCACTTTGTGAAATGCTAGCAAAATTGAAGAGAGTCATCACGACTGGAAATGTCAAAATAATGGATGTAATTAGTTCTGTGGATTAGTTCCTTAGCTTGGTCCTGCCATTGGAAAGGGCATTTAGATTTTATCAGAGCCACTTCTCATTTAATCCTGGTCCCTATTCTGACAATATTATGTGACTAAGAAAAAAAAATGCAGTGAAAGCTTAAACCACCTTTACTTTTCTTACTGATTTATTTTTTGTCTAATTGAAAAAAAAATAATTAACAGGATTGTGTTGTCTCATGTTGTGGTTGTGCCGAGTTAGCTGAATGAAAGCGCCCCGACAGTATCTGACCAGGTAATGTCTTTGCCAAAGTGAGGAAATTACACATCAGCTTATTAAGGTTGCTGTTTAATGACTCATCCAAAATCTGAGCAAGGGTCAAGACAGCCTTCAGGCTGAAGAGTAAGCTTACTGTAGACCAGTTTCTATTATGTCCCCATCCTTACCTTACCCTGCCAGCAGCTCAGCTGTCAGTCATGACCTGGTCCAGTCATCTCCATTACTCAGAGTGAGTTGTTGTGCTGCTGTTATTTTGTTGCTAAGGGAAGGAATGTCCACATGACCTATGCCAGGTCATCCACTGGGCCACCAAACTGCAGCATTGGCAGAATTGCCACCCCACTGCCCAAGCGCGGCATCACAAGTAGCAGAATGCATGCACACACACGGAAATAGTCGGTCAGTGCCACGTGTGGCTGTCCAGGGCTGTCACAATGTGTCCAGGCCCTGTCCTTCGTTGTGTACCAGACCCTGCCTGTGTCACAGTGTGTCAGCCTGATTAAAACAGGTCTGTATGCAGAGAGCCATGCCTCAGCTTTTCCAGACAGAGATGGGCTTTGATTTTCATAATCCTGTCGCATCAGTGCGCCCCGGCCTCTTAACACACACATGCTGACAGAGCAGGAGTGAGTGTCAAAGCAAACAGAAGAATTGCTTTGTGCCGCAGTGCTAACAAGCACGAAGAATTTGATAAGGCTGTGTATATTCACACGTATAGTGGTGTCGCCGTCACCATTTCAAATATCTTTCTCTGAAGGGGTGGTAGTGGCCCAAAAGAGAACGTGAACTTACACATTTTTCTTATTGTTAATATGACTGAATTAAGGATAAACAGCCAGAGTGCTTTTTTATCAAAAATGTTTAATATCATTAGACATCAGATTGTCCCTATACCAGTCTTAATCTTCTCCATTTTATTAATGACCAAATCATTGCCTTTAACAGTAATTAGATATTTGCTTATTATTCCTGCACTGGAGTTTGAGCTAAATATGTAATTTGCAATAGCAACTTTTCTAGCTGACTAACCACTTGTTTCTCATCTTCCTCCGTAGTCCCAATACGCTCCACCGGGTGGCCTCGTATCTGTGTCTGCTGCCAGAGCTGCCTGAAGGGCAAGACACCACCTATGAGAAGGTGGTTCTCCTTGAGCTGCTGGTAAGTGCAGTCTCAGCTTTCATGAGTTTTTCCATGTAGGTATTAGATATAGTTTGCATTTTGTTATTAGTGGTTTCCAATCGTCAAGTAAATACCATGACAAATGTTTTGTTTTTAATTATCTATTAGGTCTATTACAATATAAATAGTATAGTAATAATAATAGTATAAAGTAGGACCATTTTTATTAGAAAATATAAAATATTTAATTAAAATATTAATCCTAGACAGCATTTAATGACTCAGACATTTTAATTGATGCGGTGGAGATGGTGTAGTTGAATGAGGAAATGAAGTAATACCTCAGGCACTATGTGCTTGTCAGCCGGCATTATAAGAGAGGCATAACTGATCTGGGTGCACCTCTACAAAAAATGTTAGTGAACAGTTATTTTCCAGAACAATAACTGGCCAGTCAGCGCTACGGCATAATAGGTTTTGTGTTTCTCATTTTAAAGTCATTAATTTAAGCCCTTGACCTTGGAATACATATAGCATCCCCTCTTCACTGCCCGTCCCTCTTGAATTTGCCTTCTAATCCAATTACTGCTTTATGTGGGCATTTGTGTGACGTAGGGTAAATTGAAGACAATGCTGATGCGATAGAGAGCCATTTTTTTTCTCTTGAAAGGCTAGAGCTAGTTTGATTGTGCTCTCTGGTTCCCCTTCTCTCGCTCTCCCAATTTTCATTTTTAAAACCCCTCTGGGAAACTACTGGACCCTTGTCCTGCTAGCCTGCCCAACACACACTCACACATGTGCTGTAGACCTCTTCATCAAAGTGGGTGTTTCAAGGCTGTCCGGCAGTTATTCGTAATTACCCACTCAGACCCTCCCCAGGTCCTCTCTGAGAAGGGAATGGAGAAGAGCTGTTTCATAATTATCTGATTAGATTGTTGCAGGAGACAATGTCAGGGGACTCATTTGTTTGTGCCTGAGGTTGCCCCCAATGACCAACATCTCTGACCAAGTGGGTTTAAGAGGAAGGGGCCGCAGGACCAGAACTCCACTGCCACACGGTAGCAAAACAGTTGTACTTGCTGCAGAGATCATACTCATAAATATGCGCAGCGGGGAGGAACCATTCTGTTTGAAAAGCTGCTGTTACACCAGAGCCAACGTTTAGGCTAGTTTACTTCCTCTGGTGGAGGGATGAGCTTGTTGGTATTCTGATGGAGATATCACTCCCCTTGACGTGGTTAATAATTCAAGTCTTTTCTCTGGAAGAGTAAGAACATAATAGCAAAATGTTTGTGTGCACATCCGCAAAACCTTAGTAGGACTGCTCCTGGGTTCAAAGATTAATGGAATAAAATAGAGTCTGTACCTCAGACGAGGAGCTCCCTGTTTATCAGTATGTTAGTTTGCTCTTTTTCAAGAAAATGCCAAGACCTGTCACAATATCAAATTTATTAGGATGACAGATTTTCCCAGAAAATATCACAATAAACGATAGTATTGTTAATGTCGTTTTAAGACCATTTTATGTCGCCGATAAAATGATGGAGCATAATAATCCAATTACGTCCTTTTCAAGTGTAATGAACTTTTAATTCTCCAGAATATTTAAATTGAAATGAGGTCCACTGTTAAAATATCCTAGATGAGTGAAATAAGCCACAATCAAAACTAAACATTAGTGTTAAATAAAATTGCACTGACATAAATATAATGTAATTAAACATGCACATATCGAACAATTAGTCGATTTAGTAATGTAACGGGCCAAAAAAAATACCTACTTGAAAGTAAGTTCTAAAAGGCGTTTACTGTGGCTGTGATGCAACAGATCTGTCGAATAACCTCATTTTGTGAAAATGTTTATTTCTCCATTTACTTGTTTGTCCTAGACACAGATTCAAAGGGGCAGAGGAGCATTCGTTCATTAACCTAATTTCTCTCCGTCTGTGTCATTGTCCTCTCTGTCTCTCTCTTGCAGGTGTCCCGCCATGAGCGAAGAATCTCTCAGATTGAGCAACTAAACCAGATGCCTCTTTATCCAACAGAGAAGATAATCTGGGATGAGAACATCGTCCCGACCGAGTACTACTCAGGCGAAGGTGTGTGTATTTGGGTTTGCATGTCTGTGCGTATGTCTGTGTGAATTAACCAGCCCTAGAGCGCACATGCTAATTTCAGTGTAGTAGTCAGTGCCTCATACTCTCAAGTACACACCCACACCTTGAGTTATCCCTTATCCTGAGGGCACTCATCTGGCACTGAACTGGCACCTCTCTTGGGGAATCCTCTTTAGTTGGCAAGGACACCTTCAACAACTTGCATACCAATGACCATTCAAGTAAAATCCCTTAAGCATATTACTTTGGCTGTAACAAGTCACATTCACTAGTCTGCGCAGAAGCAACAATTTACAAAGCTGGATATAAAAAGAAATATGGCCTTTTATTCAGTAATAGTAAGTGCATGCTTGTGATTACTCTGCATTTACTCTGTCTGTTTTGACTTGTTTGTCTTTTAAGGCTGTCTAGCACTGCCTAAGCTGAATCTCCAGTTCCTCACTCTCCACGACTACCTGTTGAGGAACTTTAACCTCTTTCGTCTCGAGTCCACCTATGAGATCAGACAGGACATAGAGGACGTGGTGTGGCGTATGAAACCATGGTGAGATGTCCTCAATTCTGTGAAGCTGCAGCGAAACTTATTGTCTCACATTTCACAATTTGTCTCATTTCTTCTCAAGATTCAAAGATTTATTTTCACACGTACTCATACTCAGGATATATTCTTACACCTATTTATTTTTATTTAACAGAAGATTACAAGCATACACCTGATTTCAAGTATTATCTTGTCAACTAATTGGAAAACAGACTTCACTCAAACATGACAAAAACAAAATAAAATGTGGTCTTTCCACCGTTTGCCCAACAGTATACTTAGCCAATCACCAGTGGCTAATATCAGCGGTCTACCACATTGAGAAACATCCTTGGTTTCTGTTTCAGTCCAAATAAAACACATCTCTGCTATTGACTCAGCTACAGCCTACTTTATCTTTCTACATCAATGAATTAGGATTTGTGTCCTCTGTCTACCTCTCACAAGGTGGCACGGCACATTGATAATATTTTATTAAAACACTGTGACATTTGGTACACCACATTTGGAAACCCATTGCTTAACATACTAAGTGCTCCCATTATGTCAACTGATGTAGCAACTTGTTTGTTGTTCCTGCAAAAGTAAATAAGTAAGCAGTGGTGCCATGTGCTGCCCTAAATCCAACTGATTTCAATCTTGACAACAGCCCACAGCGCTTGTCTAACTTCTTGTTGTGTGTGTCCCTCTACGCAGGCAGTCAGAGTACGGTGGAGTGGTGTTTGGGGGCTGGGCCAGGATGGCTCAGACGATCACCTCTTTTTCCATCGTAGAGGTTGCCAAACCCAATATTGGAGAGAGCTGGCCAGCCCGGGTGCGAGCTGATGTCACTGTTAACCTCAATGTGCAAGATCATATCAAGCACGAGTGGGAAGGTAATATGATGTGTGTGTCCGTGTCACTACTGATCAATATCTTTGATGTATTTCAATCACTTTTGTGTCTGTGTCCTTTTATATTTCTTATGCCAGTCTTGCTAGCTTACATTCTCTACTTATATTTTTTCTCACAAAGGATAATCGGAAGGGAAAATTAACAAAAAATGGATTGATACAAATCCTCATACACCATATAGCTAATGTACATGATTACCCTCCCCTTTCATTTTGCCATGCTGCAGTGGTTCTTTTCCTCTATTTTCTCTTATTGTGTCTTCGAGCGATTCTCCTTGTAAGCATTTTATAACCTCCATAAAGTCTTCCCTCACAACTCACTCCATCCCATCCCAATGGGCCTTGACTCATGACCCTTACCTACCTCATGTCTCTGTGAAGACGCGCGATTTCTGTGTAGCCTCCACCACTGAGGCGCTTTGTTTTATTTTCTCATCGTTTTCCTCTCCATCTCTCAGTGTGGCTGATAAGGGCACTGTAGATAACGTTAACAGGAGCTTGTCAGCCTTGAGAGACATTGATTCACTGGGAACATAGAAAGCACAATGAAGCCTTCGGCGAGCGGACTGCTATAGCTCTCCAGAGAAAGATAGCGGATACGTTCACACCCCAATGTATGCCAATGGTGTATTGCTCTAATTAATGTAGAAAATAAATGGCTTCTTTCGCTGGGCAAATGCTGAAGTAATAGAGTGATAAGTGGATTTAAAAAAAAGAGTAAGCCTAATATATCCCAAATTGATGTCTTCACTTTCTTTATATCCGGTTTTATGGTTTTACTTTCTTTTTTGTAATTCAGTGAAGGTATGAAGTATTACTTCCTTCCCTCCACTAGCTCTTCCCCCATCGTATAATTAGAGCTTCATGTTTTAAAGATCAGGCAAATGCTGACGGGGTGGTTTCTCTCACATCTCCAAACTCCCCCACACTACTATTCTGTCTCACTCCCCCATCACTTCTCTTTCTCCCCGTGTCCTCTTTCTCACTTTACTCTCTGTCTATAAAACCCTCTTTCCCCTTTATCTCTCTAACCCTTTCCTCTATCCTCTTTCCCTATAGGGCTGCGGAAGCATGACGTTTGCTTTCTGATCACGGTGCGGCCCAACCTGCCCTACGGCACACGCTTCGACCGGCGCCAGCCTTTTGTGGAGCAGACCGGCCTGGTGTACGTGAGAGGCTGCGAGGTGCAGGGTATGCTGGATGACAAGGGACGTGTCATCGAGGAAGGTATGCCCATATATGCCCCTGCCTGCATACACACACACACACACACACCTGTGACACATGACATCCATCCACCCATCAGGCCTCCTGTATCCCCACCGACAGATCCTTGGAAAGGGTCAGACTGGTGTTGTCATGGTGACAGTCACAGAGAGACCTGACCTGTTCACATTAACATTCCATTAACCTGAGGTCGACAACAACACCTGAGAGCTCTGGGCCTTGCCCCCTGCTATCTTTATTGGATTTAACTGAGGAGCTGCATTGGCTACATCTGAATCATGTGCTCCTGTAAGAGAACACTGAGTGAATGTGCTTGTCCTGCAGAATACAGTAACGTATAATATAGGAAACACTCACCTCTATCTCTGAAACAATGTGTTGCCAGCAATAATGCATTGTAGCATTAACTGAGCACAGCACAAATCTTTAAGCCACCATATTTCGCTAATAAAATGCCTTCAAATTTGCTCTCATCAAATCTATGACTCAGAGAGTCTGTTTTGTGTGTGTGTCCACACAGGAGGAATCCCCACAGATCAAATTCAAATCTCTGGTCTCTCCTGGAAAGTGAAATATGTTTATACCGTAACACAATCTTCTCTGTTTACGTGGCGTGTTCTTCCCCATTGCCCAAAGCAGTCCCTCTGAGTGGCTGGCTCACCTAAGCTAGCCTGCAACCCTGCTATTCTAAGTGTTTGCTTTTTTCCCTGTCGGAACATGTGTCCATGCACTGAAGCACCCTTTCCCCTATCCTCTCTCATCTGTTTGGATTAAATATGCAGTGGGCAGGGCTTTCTAAATAGACATGCTGCCAGGGAACATGCCCCGCCAGTGTCTGCTTGCTTAAACTTTCAGATCCCCAACGGGGATAACCGGTGCTCTACTGTAGTAAACTGGGTGGTGGGGTGAAACATAAATCACTGGGATTGACTTCAATACTGTTTTTGTGTAAAACATGATGTGAGGAATGTACTATTACCCAAAACCTGTGTAAAACAACTTTTTTGTCTATTTAACTCACAAAATCTTTAAGTTAAATAGTCAAATGCAATGCATCTCTGTTTAAACATAATTCAGATTCAGATTACTTTGTTCATTAGATGTCCATAGAATGTAAATTTGTCTTCAGCACTAGCATAAAAAAAATACACACACAACACAAGAGTTATGCATCCAAAAATGTTAAGGTGACCAAGTGGCAGTAATAGAAGTGATTACTGCCACTGCTTTGTCAATCCATCCAAACATCACACAATGAATCAAACTAAGCAGTATTTAACAATAAATAAATAACGTGTAATTGTTGCACTTAAAGCAGTGTGACTGTGCAGGTGTGGGGGTGTGTATTGATTTAATCCAACCTTTTAATAACTGACATTTTAATACAATGGCACATACTTGATTTAACTGTTCACACACCTTGGCCCAGCTGTCCACATTGTTATCCCATGGTGCTGAGGGTGTAGCTTCCACGCTAAAGCCAACACCACACTCCTTTTAGTAAGGGGGATTTGATGGTCCTGCATAGCTGAACACATGCACACGGACCGACGTACACATAGATGGGCACACACACACATCAGAGGCAGACAGGATTGAGTTTCACTCTCCTGGTCTGTGCCCTGCAGCTACATACAAGAATCTATTTAGACATCTGCGAAAGCTGCACTTGCTGCACCACACAGGCCCCCTGTGGGAGAAGGCCTAAAGCCGGCGGCCTGTCAGTCAAGCTTCTCTGTAATTCCTTTTCCTGAGGAGTCATAGTACTGTAGCAAGCCAGGCTAGTGTGAGCTAGGGTTTGTTTTTTAATGGAAGGATATGATGGAAATTGATGATGATAATAGATTCATTTTTTATATTGACCTTTGTCCTTGTAAAATTTGCCCTGCCATCTCCAGACTAACTTTTTTCATGCATACTTTTCATTTACATTCACCAGCACATCATTTATGTGCATCTTAAATGTTCACTATATCTTTTGGCACCGCAATAATGCATTTAACCATTTTTATTAGTTTCCATAAACATTTTGTTTTTCTTAATGCATTAAGTAAATGATTGTAAACAGGAAAAAAGTCGTGCATAACTTTTTTGAGTCCCAGGAAGCCATCTCTGCCAGAAGTAACTTTGATTTGATGTTGAGTTACTAACTTTAAAGCTCTGAATTGTTGTTGTCCTGCCCTGGCCCATGTTGGTGTTTCTCCTTTAATTGCATAACACTTTGTAGCAGTGATTTGTCAAATGGCATACAAATGTGCATTAATATATATCTCTAAAGGCTAAAATGACATTGCTTGTCTAACTATTATTCTCCCCAATCACTCGGGTCTAGGACCTGAGCCAAAGCCGAAACTGCGAGGAGACGCCAGAACCTTCCGTGTATGGCTGGACCCGAACCAGTATCAGCAGGACATGACCAGCAGTATTCAGAGTGGCACTGAGGACCCATATGAGACTTTCAACATCATCATGAGACGCAAACCCAAGGAGAACAATTTCAAGGTTTGGACTACATGCTGAAGCTCGCAGACATTGTATTTGAATATTATATCTTTAGACCTTGAGCTCTGGTCCTACCAACACCACCCTAGAGTGATGTATCGCGCTTATTATGCTCTCTTGGGTATTGTAGCTGTAAGGTTGGGGCCAGGGCAGCTCCGAGATTACCACCCACTCAAGGCCCTCCCAGTGATCCCAATGAGTGACACTTCTCACGGGATATTCATGTGACATGTATCACCACCTCTCTCACCTTTAAGAATCCCCCTGTGGTCAGCCAGCAGGCCATTATTGTATAATATACTGTCACCATGTTACCATGTTATCATGGGGGTGTAACAAGCACAGCAAAACCCAGAGGTTAAGTGAGGTAAACCCCTTGTTATTGTTTTTTACTGATGATAAAGTTTTTCATCAGGTCACAGTAAAGTTATCCTTTCAAGTGTGTGAAAATTTCATTAAATATCCTGTCTGTCTTATGTTGTTTTGTTCCTATTTTTTATTGGAATGTTTATCATGCACCAAAACCCGTTCATCACATCCTTTTATTTGAGTGCTTCTCATATTCAAATCTGCTGTTTCCAATTCCGCACACCCATTTCTGTCTTTCACAGCCGGAGCAATGACAGATGATTTTGAAGTGTTTCTTTTTTTATGAATTTGAAAAGAGCAGGAACTAATGGGTATTCAAGAAACATTCTTCTCCATCTTTGATGTGTGACATAGATAAAAGTAAACACGTTCCCCTACCAAATGTTTGATGCTCAGGGTATTAGACAGTTTGCAGTTCATTAAAATATAATTGACAGACATACAAAATACCTGCTGTCCCATCAGCCCAACACATAGCTATTCTTATCCAGCTAAACCACCTCTTGTGGGATGGTTGTCTGTTGTGCCTCATTGCTAACCTTCTCATGTCTCTCTGTTTTAGGCAGTGCTGGAAACCATCAGAAACCTGATGAACACAGAGTGTGTTGTGCCAGATTGGCTTCACGACATCATCCTCGGCTATGGCGATCAAGGCAGTGCCCACTACTCCAAAATGCCCAATCAGATCTCCACGTTGGACTTCAACGACACCTTTCTGTCCCTGGACCACTTACGCTCGTGTTTCCCTGGTTACACCATAAATGTCACTGAGGAGAACCCTGAACTGCAAGTCTTCCCTTTCAGGTGAAGATCACAGATGCACAATTAAAATGATCAAGAGAGGTTTTGTTGAGATTAGTTAACCTTGATCAAAGTAAATGTATAGACATTCAAATTGTATTTACTCGTTGATGTTTAATTGACATATCTAATTGTATTTTAATCCATCTTCTTCCTTTTGCTTCACCAGAATCAAGTTTCCCATCTCAAACAAAGCAGAGAAAGGGAAGAAGAGAAAAGCTGATGAAGAGGTGGAAGACAAAGAGGAAGACATGACCTTGATCGTCGAGCCTTATGTCACCCCCAACCGTGGGCCATATCCCTACAACCAGCCGAAGCGGTGAGGTCACGGCTAAGTCTCAGGCCCTCCTGTTGACAGTTTAACAAGATTAGTGGTCAAAGGGTTGTTCAGTGTTTGAGTTCAGTGTGTTTTTAGAAGCAGAATGTATCTTGGCGTCCTACAAAATGTCCACCGAAAAAAAGGCAATATAAGTTTAAGTGTAGGTTATCTCTGGAATATTTTTCTTTCCGCTTTATCTTGTAAAGGTTTTTGTTAATGTGTTGTTTTAAAGGGTTAATTCAGATGATCTAACCCTGACTGTAAGGTAAAGCGGTGCAAATATTCTAAATATAGCGTACACTTGAACTGATACTGATTGTTTTTTCTTTAGGTAGCTAAAATAGGTTTTTCTGATGCCCCCACATGAGTAGAATCCTTAGCTTATGTGACGATATTCCTGCCCAGGTGGAAGCATAAAGACTGCCATCTACTGTATGCAATACACTGCATAATTACCTCATACGACCCCACCTTAAAAAATCCAAACTGTAACGTAAAGTCCTTAACCTCTAACCAAAACATTTTTCAATTTTAAACAGAGCAGAGGCTTTTTATAGGAACTCTAATCTGGCCCTGACTATTTGGAGTTGTTTGTCCGTGCTGTCTCCATGGTATCTGCTCGGACTTGTTCGCCATGTAGTGCTGTGCTGCTATTTTGGTTGTTGTTATGCCTACAATTATAGATGGAAATTTTTATGCAATTAAAGGTGAACAGAAAAGGCTTAAATATTCCTGTGCTAAATATAACACCACAAAATAATTGCCCTTCATGAAAATTTAAGATGATTCTAGTGGTGTTTTAGCCTTTCCAGTCTGCACTTTGATATTTAAATCTTGATAGCAACAACATGTCCATGGGGAAGCCCTGACTTAGCAATCTTTAAAGATGGTCTCAATGCCTCAAGTTTTGTTGTGATGTTTTTTAAGTATCTCTTTTGAAACAAATGTGTTCATGCTGTCAAGGCTATTCAGTGTCTCTAATTACTTTATTCATTAAAATAAGCAATATACATGTCTTACAGGAATACAATTCAGTTCACTCCCACTCAGATTGAAGCCATTCGAGCCGGGATGCAGCCGGGACTCACCATGGTAAGGACTTAAGTGTTTTATTTTGTACGTTTTTTACATACAGTTCAAGACTGAATGTGCGGCACCAAAATAAAATCTGCAAGATTGAAATGATACAACATTGTCATAGAACATAATCATCCAGTCTATTTGTCTTTGGAAGCTCAAATTGAGAACAGTAACTTCTGATACTGCAGATGCATACTGTTCCTGCCTGCTGGTATAAAGCCAGAGCTTTGCAACTATTAATGTTAGTGATGTATACCAAGGGAATTGTTTCACCAGTAAATCTACTGTTGTTGTATGCTGTCCCTAGTGATGACTAACTTCACTGAAAACCCTCTCTGCAATGTTGGCAAAGCCAGTAAAATAGTAAACCACACATAGCAGTGACACATATGACAGCTATGGATACACCTTGTCCATGCGCACATCCACAGCTATGTCATTCCAGCCTGCTGTTGTGACCCAACAAGAAGTGTTACACATGCTGTTTTGACAAAAGGGCTATTCTGATGTGGTGACTGGGAACTGGCAGCAGGATCCCAGTTATTTATTATGCAGATAGTCGAGGTAAATATGGCAAGGAGGCTATCAGCAACGTCGTAAAACAACTCTACATGCATGCCTTTCTCAGCTCCTCTATTCACTCTCCAACCTTCCTTCTTGGCGTAGGTTAGCAGCCACAACAAACGCACACAGGCTCCCAGTTTGCCTGGCTTTGCTTTCATGTAGGGGAACCAAGGAGCTGATTATCTACTGATTTATGCAGGTTTATCTAATTGTGCATCCTATTTTTTGCAGAAATTACTCACCTGAGATACCCATACTAAGACCAGCCTGGTTCATGAATATTTATTTAGTAAATTAGATGCTATTCCCCCCTGTTAAATAGATATGAGGCTCATTATCATGGTAACCTGTATACAGAGATGGATTGCTGCTAGCCTTTAGATTTCATGGAAGAAAAGGAAGGCTTGAAATACACTTGAGATTGCTTTTCTCCATTTTTAGTAGCTCTGTGTTTTTGTCCATTTGAGCAGTCGCTGGGTCTAGACATGCCAGGCAGCACCACAGCCTTGTTGCATTGTATATGTGAGCACGGCTGACGATGGGGCACCAGCCTAGCTCGTTCTGACATGCCCATGGCCTTGCTGTCACAACCACTAGGGTGTCTCTAAGGCAAGCGCCTTTGCACTGTGACCTAACTTCAGATTATGCTCATCTTCTCTCCTGCTTCCTTCTGTTACATTTTTTTTCATTTCTTTCTTCCCACCCACTTTTTTGTACTTCCTGCTGTGTCTCCAGGTTGTCGGACCGCCGGGTACCGGAAAGACAGATGTTGCTGTTCAGATCATCTCAAACCTCTATCACAACTTTCCTGAGCAGAGGACCCTCATAGTCACACACTCGAACCAGGTTAACCCAGAACACATACACACAGCACATCTACACCCAAACCGGCTCTCTGATCTCTGAAAAGTTTCCTAAAAACCCAGCTCAAAACACTGTGAAGCTGTCTGGGGACTTTAAAGCTTGTACTCAGAACTGCCCATTAATCAGGGGATGGTTATATTCAAGCCACAGAAGAAAAATTTTTAAATCTAAGCTCCCCTGTGACCCGGTCTTCTCCCCTCAGTATTTAATCATAAAGTAATCTGCTGTTGTTTTACACCAGTGGAAGCTTGCCAAAAGAAACCTTGGCCACAAGAAGCATAGCTGGATATAATGATGAAAAGCTTATTCTCATGCAATAGTTCCCCCTTCCATTTGTATTCCTTATACAGTAATAGACACTTGCTTCATGGCCTGATAAATACCTCTAATACATTACAAACAGCACTGTATGACGAATTTGACCAGGAGAGACAGAAAGTCAAAACAGGTTTAAAATATATATACAAGTACTGTTGATAGATGAGAAAAGGCACAAACACCAAAGAAAGGATTTGTCATGTCTGATCATGTTTACTTGTTTCTGTGGTTTATTCTACACCAGGCTCTGAACCAGCTGTTTGAAAAGATCATGGCTCTGGACATCGACGAGCGCCACCTCCTGCGTCTGGGCCACGGCGAAGAGGAGCTGGAGACTGAGAAGGACTTCAGCAGGTGAGGACAGCTGGTGGAGAGAGAACACACACACTGATAGATGCACCTAAACAAACAGAACTGCACATGTGGAAAATTGAGACAACTTGAATTCACACGTGCAGGTGTGAAAGTGCATTCAGTAAATGGTTACATATTCGCAGCAGAGGCAACCCCGACAGTTTGATCAAGACAGACAATACACACACATGTATACATGCAGCTGCCCTCATACATAATTAGTCTGAGCCAACATAGTGACAGGGCTACTCGATACTCCCATATGACGGGCCTTGAACCGGCTTTATCTTCATTAGGCAGTGACGGCCTCTCTGGCCTTTCAGGCCTTTGCCCCAGTGTAAGGGATCTTTCCTTATTGCCCTGCACTCAGAGGGCATTCCTGTCTGATTAACCCTCTCATCACTGATCTTTTTTCAAGCTCATGTTTGCATTTAACCTTTTTTGATGAATAATTAATTTGCAACAATAAAACAGAATAATTAAATAAATTAATATACACATAAATAAATAATTACATGTATAAAACACTTCATTTCAGCTTTTTGAGACATTTTATTTAGCTCAGCTCAGGTCAGGAAGGAGCCCTCTTAAATCTGTGGTGGGCAACATTGCCTTACTGTGCTTTACTAAAAACCAACATATATTTTAAACACACTTTCTTTGTCTGCACCCCAATGGACGCATAAACCACACAGCACTGCTATTGTTCATAAAGCGCAGGTGGTAGGGCCCAGAACAAATGGCCTCAGACAAGAACCACTAGAGTCCTGTTAAGGAAGCCCCGGTAGTTCCCTGCTCTCTTATCAACGTGTTTGAGTATACTCCATCGTGTGTGTGTGTGTGTGTAAAATGCCTTGAAGGATAGTGACTCAGTCCTTACAACTGAGACATAGTGAGACGGAAAAAGAGATGTTTGGGGGGCAGCATACTTTAAGCACTCCTGACAGATTTGAAAAAGAGAGATTATCTCAAGATACCCAAAACATTTACAGTTCTACATGACTGCTGCTATATTTAACTGCATCATTAGATGAATCAGCCAGAACCTTGTTTTGTTTTTTTGCTAGCAAAGCTTTTTAGCCAGCCCCTGAGTATAAATAGCTCAGTGTTATTGAATATTAATTAAGTTTTTATGATGTTGCTATTTATAGTTCCCTTATAGCTTGCATTGTTAATTACAACCTTATCCATCTGTGGCACTGAGCAAATTGCACCCTATAGCTCTTAGCAACACTTCCAGCAGAGGAAGGGAGGGGTGATGCATGTCACTCATTTGATTTCTCTCTGTATGACTACAGCTCACTTGTGAGTGTATGACTGTAGTATGAATAGCAGTGTATGGGAGCTGGTGTCTGAAAATGGAAGCAGTCTGTTACATTCTTAAATTATGCAGCAACACCAACATAAAAGAGCTTTAGCTAGCAGCATTTAATATGTTCCCGCCTGCCTAGCTGCCTCATAACAACATGCAGACTCCACACTCCTTCCACCCCACTGACACCAGTGAGAGGAGAGAGCCAGAGAGTTTTAATTAACACTGTATATGAGATGACAAAATGGAAGGCAGTGCTCCCCCGAATGCCTAACAAAGGGAAAGCTACAGCACCATCAATTAACAATGCCTCCCTGCATTTCATGATGAATTTCGTGCTGCTTTAATGAGACGGTAAAAGTGCTGTATGGTTTCTGTATAAGGCAGTATTCCAAGTTGTATGTTCAGCTGAGGTTTATATTTGCACCCCAGGAAGAAATATGAAAATGTCATGTCAGAGCCTCATTCAGGTGCAAGCACAGTTGCTGTTGTTGTGTATACAGCCCTGTCTATAAATGCCATTGTTCACACCTGTGTGTCTATTCTGGGTTGTATTTCTCAGTAGCTGAATTCATTACAGGTCCGTCATCCTGGGAGGCAAGGTCACTCCCCATTTTTATTTAATTTTATTCAGGCCAAACAGGCAGACCACTGTGACTGTCTTTGAGTCATCTGCTGACTGAGGCTCTTTGCAGAGGTTCTAAAAATAGAGTTCACCTCTAGTATTACCCTGTGACCCCTCCCACTTCCTGTCTTCCTGGGCGCTGCTTGTCTCGTTGCCACTTGATAATTGCTTTTAAGCAGTATTGTTTAGCTGCATAATAGCATGTATGATGGAACCGAAACAAACAGTCAAGGACAGTCTTTGCCCTCTTAAAACCTCTGTTGGGTTATATTTATAATATACTTCACATTGTTAAATACTGTCGACCAGGCTTTTCGTCACCTGATTGCTTACAGCCAATGACGTAAACATAATATCAGTAATTACAACCAAAATTCCACACAATCAACTCAACAATCACATACTCAAGATTATCTGCGTATTAATTCAATCACTGATATTTAACAAGATGATGCTGCAGAGGGAAGTTATTTAAATCAGATCAGGGGCTGAATCGACAGTTAGAAGAAACGTTATCTCACCTGTTTGTTGTATGCAGTAGTTTGTCAGAGGTCTCTGTTTGGGTTGCCACACCAGCATGCAGGTCGATGAACCGTGGGTCATCATGACACCAGTTGTTTTGCAGTGAAGCTGATACTGAAGCACAGGAACAGACAGGAGACCATCTGATCACTCAGTGCATCACGAGTTTAATTATACATTAGTCTGACAGCATTAACGGAGAAGATCTAAATACATTTAATTCTAGAAACAGCCGATTGAACCTTAAACATTAATCTTCTTACATGATTGTATCGCTCTTAACCCATCCGTCTGTTTGTCACTATACAGAAGGTAAACTGTATAGATTGACTAACTGTGCCTTCCGTCCCCAGATATGGCCGAGTAAACTATGTCTTAGCCAGAAGACTGGAGCTCCTCAGAGAAGTGGGGAGGTTACAGGAGAGCTTAGATGTCCCGGGAGATGTTTCCTACACCTGTGAGACTGCTGGACACTTCTATCTCTACCAGGTAAGAATATTGCAAAGTGTTGTACATGCCTCTGCAATGTGCGGAGGCATTAGTTGAATGTTTCCGTGAAATAAGTTGCATAAACTATACTTCTGATTTTGCACTAAGGATTGGTTCATATCATGCATAATATTTAATCAAGCCAAAATAAAATTCCTAAAGGTACACAGGTTGAGCAAAACAAACCATAAAAAGTCCTCATGTTTTTCACCCACTCTCACTCCTCCCATTAAGCCTCTGAACATCCTTGAAATTTGTGTCTGGATATTTATATTGATTTTCAAAGAGAAAGAGAGTTAAGGGGATCCAGGAGATATTTTGCTGAATTAATTAGAATGGATTTCTGCCTGGTCTGTCCTGTTCCACAGACATATCCATGCCAATCAAACCCAGACATTATTAAAGTTTCAATTCCCCAGACTCGCTGCTCTTTTTGCCTAGACTGCAGATACCCAGAAACAGCCTCAACCCTGACTGTTTATTCCTGTCACCTAATTATCACTGTCCTCTCGGGCTGCCGGAGAAATGCCACTGCAGACAATTACTTACTTGCATTCCCATGCAGGTTTCTAAAATAGACATTATAGACTGTTGTAACATAAAGCAGTGCGCTGTGTAGCTGTCGTCTTCAGTGTTATGGGGATAATAACCTTTTCTTTTTTTTCACAACAATAATGGGAGACATATAAGAGTAGTGTAAAGATGCCAGTGACAGTGAAACTACACCCTATAGCAGATAGTTAGTGCATCAAAGCAGATGCTTGGATTCGTGGCCGTTATCTGAGCTCTAGTGTCAGAGTTCATGTCTGATGATGTTTCATGCTGCTATTTTTGCACCTTGCCAGAAATCTGTCAGTTGTCCCCCTCACACACAAACACACACCACTGTGGATGCTTATTAATTTGTTGTTGCATGGAGACTGGATTCTCAACCCGCAAATAATTTGAGCCAAGTTCTTGTGTTTATTTTAGCTCTGAAAACTGTCCAACATTGTAGCTCCGTGACATTTGAAGATGTAAATGTCAAGAAGTTGTTAGAGTAGTGAATCTGCGACAATGAGTAGACTGCTGTCAGTGATCACTGATACCTATGCGCATATAGACATATGTAAGGTTTCGATGGTGATCTTAATAGTCCATATAGACACATACTTAACATGCAATTAAGCTGAGTCCTCAAGCAGGTTTATTAATGTTATCTTTAATGTTGTTTTTCATAGGGGTATTTATAGAACTAGGCTACCCCGCTGTTTGGTTGAAGCTGGTTTATTAGTTGCTCAGCAGGGGCACCAGTACACGAGTGAGGCTGTCTGTTCCCATTTGTTCATTTGTGTGTAGTGTGGTATTTTTTTGCTATGGTCAAATAATTATGGAGAAAATACCGACTGGGTAGAGCCATGCAGAACCCCCGCTGTGTGCTCATACAGCATTTTGTAAACCGCAGACAAGCATCAACTAAATCAAGGCTCATGCATATGAGAGGACCTTAGTGAGTTTCTTTATGGAGTGGCTAAATCAAGCCATTAATTAATTTAAAAAACAGTGCCACAGCTTTTCTGTGTGTTAACAGGTGTTTTTTCTGTTAGTATATTTTTTACCAACCTTTCAGGCACTTAGAAAGTGCAAAAACAGCTTGGCAAAAGCCAGAAGGCCCATTTGTGTGATCACACAACAACACGTTAGGCTGTGTGGGAATCTCTCAGCATATACCAAACACAGACGGTCACTACTGGGGCTCAGCCTCTTAACATTCAGAGGGTACCATATCTCTGCTCTCTCTCCCCGCTACAGGTGATATCTCGCTGGGAAGAGTACATGAGCAAAGTCAGGCCCAAACAGGGCAAGAACGTGGAAGTGCAAGCTGTGGCTTCACACTTTCCCTTCCACAAGTACTTCTCCAACGCTCCCCAGCCCGTGTTCAAGGGCCGGTCATTTGAAGAGGACATGGACATTGCAGAGGGCTGCTACCGCCACATCAAGAAAATATTTACCCAGCTGGAGGTAAGAATGTCACACAAACACACACAGACACACACACTGTACTAGTTTCCTAGTTTTAAAGCGAGGCTAAGTTAGCTGTATATGATGATACTTCCAAACTATTTGTCAGCTGTTTGTCCAGGTGTTGTACAATCTCCCATCCACAAGTAGCTGTGCCCCCCCGGCTCCCACAGTGACAGGCTGTTGTAGATTAACAGTCATAGGTCAGATACTGCCCATGTCGTTGTGGATTTATCTGCTTATGAGCAGCTCTTCTGCCACTTTTGCATCTCTCTTTCGTTTTAGTCATCACCTGCTGCGGTCGGTGGAGTGAATCATTATATAAGATGCTTATCAGTACTTGCACTGTGTTTGTAGATGATTGCTGACCCTTTTGGAAAGATAGGCAGTACAACAAAGTGATGAAGGCTATTACTACTTATCTTTTTTACTCTCCCTGTCACTCGTTTTCACACTCTCTCGCAATACAAACACACAGCAGAATGTGTTATCGTTCCTTCTCAGCCCGTCGAGCATTTCTATAGGGATAACAATAACATTTCAGATTTATGGGAACACCAAGAAGGTCTCCAAAAAGCAATAAAGAAGTTATTGGCTGGAGGTAATATCCCAACACGTGTGGTGACCTTGATTTATCTGGCTGGCCTCTGTATCACTGCATCACGGCACCTCTCCCTCCTCCCTCAGCCTCACCCATGCTGCAGTGAAATCAGTACACCCATTAAGAGGTATTGCTGTCTGTGGTGCAGGGTAGACAAAGCAACATTCTGCTGAATTCGCTTATCTGTCTGACTCTTCAAGTGTAAAAGCAGTTTTGTAGAAGCTGCCACAGGAATATCCAAAGAATTTATTGCTAGAGAGACAGCAACACAGTGTGCCTCCTGGGTTCCTCCTGTATAGACATCTCCTGTTTCCTCCTCTGCAGTCCCACCACATCTTTACCGCCGATTACTTTTTTCTCTCTTCCCTCTCTTCTCAGTGTCTGTGAATCCTTACCATCTTGATTTCACCCTTCAACCACTCTGGAGCCATGGGGGTTAAAAATAGATCTCATCAATATTGCATGTTTTGATTGGTTTAATATTAATGCTAAAATAGTAACTCATCAAATATTTATACCCCACTGCTGTCCGAGTCTACTTCTTCCGTCCTCCCTTCCTCTCTCCCTTCCCTACCCCTGCACAGCTAGTGTGGCAACCTGAAAATAGCAAGCCTGTTTACCCATATTCCTCCTCTGTGCCTCCCCAAAGGGTGTGGTTTTTATAGTGCCATGTATTGGCACTCTGAAGGGAACTGTGTTAGATTTAGTTTAAAAACTGTCCCTTCATTTTTATAAGTCTTAAGAATCTGTGCTCAATTGCTCCTCAAGCTCTACTTATTGAACAACAAACTACACCCAGTATACTCTGCAGAGCAGCCTGAACTCTGTTACACTACCTTATGGGAAAAGAGACAGTTCCCTTATTAGAGTCAGGGTTGCACAACTTATCTCAATTTGATCTAAATTGCCATACAGACTAGTATAAAATACAATTAGCAGGAGGCGCAATATTTGTTAAAAGCAAAATAGTTTTCATTATATATCTCTTAGAAATTATTGTGGTGCTGCAAGATATCTCAGCTTACAAATCATATTCTACAAAAAACCACACCATGATTATGTCAATATGCTTTCAATCAAATAGTAATTATATTTCTATTTAATGCAAGAATATTGTGAATCATATTGCAAAATAAGTAAAAAAGTAATCACAAATATACTTTTTTCCATAATATACAGCCCTAATGAGAACAGATAGTAGAGGGACTATGTTAACAATATGCTTAGTGTAAAGGAAAGAACTTAAAATCACCAATCACTTTATCATCTTTTAGGACTGTCTTATATAGTTTGTAGTTATAGGGAATCAGAAGTAGAGGCAAGTCTTGGACTGCAAGGTCAAACAGATCCATTTTTGAAATATAAGTAGAGATTTCCATGTATCGGTGCGCCTTTTTTCTTTTAGAGGTGTGATCGCCATAGATGATTACTTTATCCATCATCTTTGACAGAAATCATCCATCATTTTGTCAGAATGACATGTAAGTTTTCCCTCACAACCACACTGTGAAAAAAAACACGAAACTTAACTTCATTCACAACTAGATGAATACTAATCTATTTAAGTCCAAGATTGCCAAGTTGCTCCCAGAGGTCATTATACAAGTTTTTAATTTCCTGGGAGGTTGCTGTTTTTCTTTCTTTCTTTATTTTTTTTGCTGTTTGTTTGAGTTTGAGAACATTTCTGTATGAGGTGATTGACTCTGAATCCTCTCCTCCTCTCTTGTCTATCCTGTAGGAGTTCAGGGCCTTTGAGCTGCTGAGAAGTGGACTGGACCGCTCCAAGTATCTGCTGGTGAAGGAAGCCAAAATCATTGCCATGACCTGCACACATGCTGCACTCAAACGTCATGACCTGGTGGAGCTGGGATTTAAGGTACGCTCCTCTCAGCTGACAAAGATAACAACCTGGTTAAGCTTGTATTGACTGCAGTTTTGTCAGCACTTGGTTTAAATTGCTGATTCTCTTTTTTAGTATGACAACATCCTGATGGAAGAAGCTGCTCAGATTCTGGAGATCGAGACCTTCATCCCCCTTCTGTTACAGGTAACCCTTTCCTGACTAGGTAGCAAATCTTTAACTTATGAGCCGGACTAAGAATGTAAAATGTTTGCTGTTTATCTTAATTTTTGAAAAGCTACAGCCATGCCATGCCAAAAAAAACCCTGCCAAGCCTAAGCAGTGTCATAAGTACCAACATCAAGCCTAGTTTAATCCATTACTCAGGACTCAGCTTTCTACCACCTGACTTTCTCTGTTAAGGTCTGACTGATGGGCTCCAAACACAGTAATGGTGCTTGTCTTTGGTAGTTGTGCCTAATTGTCCGAGATAGTGCTAATGTCTGTTTACAGATGAGATCGTTAAGCACATCGGCCCATCCAACAGCCTTGCCGGAGCTCCTCTCTTTATCTCTTTTCTCCTGTGACTCACAGTCCGAGCCTTCTGCTGTGCATACGTCACAGCAAACTGTTTATTCCTCACCCTCCCCTTCGCTTTCATTATCCAGCCATTCAAAGCTTATCAGTGATTTCAGTGATTAAATCAACTCTTGTCTTGCAATAGTTGCTATATCAGATTTGTCAGAGGTCAAGCTCCAAATTAACCGGATTAAATTAGCAAAACCTGGCAGCATGACGCAAACATGAATGAAAAACTGTACTGCCTCCCTGGACTTAAATTTTTTTCTCTGTTGAATATCTGATTTTACATACACTATAAAATATTTTCAAGTCAAGACAAAATAAATGAAATTAAGTTGGACAACATGTAGTAGTTGAAGGGCACTGGATTACACACCTATCAGTTCTAGTTACTTTATAGGTTAGAATTTGAGCTAACACACCTTCACACACAAAAAAAAGTCTAGTACAGACATCTGTATTTCATGTAGGTGTTCTTATCGCTTATTGTTCTACAGAACCCAGAGGATGGCTACAGCAGGCTGAAGCGCTGGATCATGATTGGAGACCACCATCAGTTGCCGCCTGTTATCAAGAACATGGCCTTTCAGAAGTACTCCAACATGGAGCAGTCTCTCTTCACACGATTTGTGCGCCTGGGAGTGCCCACCATAGATCTGGACGCTCAGGGTCGTGCACGTGCAAGGTTGGTCACTCTGACAGAACATAAAGCTAGAGTCAATTTCACAGAGGATGCAGTGTCTTCATAATTGGTACTGACTTCCACAGAAAGAACACAACAGCGTGACTAAATGTGTTTTTTATCTTCCTGTGCCGCAGTCTGTGCAACCTCTACAACTGGCGCTACAAACAACTGGGAAACCTGCCTCATGTGCAGCAGCTGCCTGAGTTCCAGGTGCCCAACCCCGGCCTCACCTTTGACTTCCAGCTAATTAACGTGGAGGACTTCAATGGGGTGGGGGAATCCGAGCCCAACCCTTACTTCTACCAGGTCAGTAGTAATTAAGATTACAGTACACATATACACACACACAGCTAAGGATGCTAATTTGGATTTTAATTTGGTTATTAACGGACAAGCAGGCAAGCAGGGAGTCCCAGTTCACCTGTCTAGTAGAATTAAAGCCCGGACATACTTCCTGCATTCCTTGGACAGCTGATTTAACCAGTCATTCCTATTCGATGTAGTTGCATGTGTCATGTTGCTCTCTTTTGTCAGTGCAATCCAGCAGTCGGTCATGAGAGACACATCCTGCTTCCTTCAGAATTAACTCAAACAAACACAAAAACATTACTTACATACCCGGTGTTCACAGTTCTCCAGTATGAAACACCAGTAATCATCTGTAGCACAGGTACATACTCAGTGTTGGAACAGCAGAAATGGTTCATGTTACACAATGTGTGGCAGTTTGAAAGCACAATTTATACACTCCTCTACACGGATACACACTCACACACACTTAGTTCCACCAGAGCAGAGACCATACTCCTCCCTAACCTCCATTTCCTCTGGATTGGTTGTTGTACAGCAGTTCATTCACTTTAAAATTTTAATGGTTAAGCTATCAGCCCATATGATATATTCATAACCCTGCTTAGTCTGCAGCGAGCACTGGCTGGCCAGCACAAACCAGTGGGTTTGTCCTTCACACCAGGAGCCAGATTGTGTTTCATCATGACATTGCTGAGACACTCAAGACTGTGTGTGGGCGGAGGGCTGATAGGGGTGTGTAAATAAATAAAAAAAAGAAAAGAAAGAAACGTTTGCTTTGGCACCACACCAGCACAGGAGCACAAGTGTTGCTGTCAAGCTGAACAACAAAACTATCTAGTGTGAAATTAAGATTTTAAGCACTGAAATGTAACATGAAAACAGTGACTTTAACTGGATAATTAGTTGCTCTGAAAAACTGGGTTTCCTTTTTAAGACGGCAAGACACCTAAAACCAGAATAGCTCTTAGACAGAAATGTCCAGGACTCAACAGAGCTTGTAGTCGTCAAAAAGCCAGCAGCAGCTGATTCCAAGTCAAATTCAATTTGGCTGATTATAACAATAGGTACTAATAAGGAAGTACATCAATCGAGACACTGATTGGTTTATAAGCTCATGGCCGATGAATATATATATATATTTATATATATATCTCAGTGCTGCAGTGCTCTACTGTGCTTGCTCATGTCCTGAAGCTTCTTATTGTTCTTAAATCCAGACCATGTGCACTTCTCGAGGCGCCAGGTCACATGAACCTCAACTCCATTTGCCTGTTGCCATTTTCAGGCCCCTCAAGGGAATTGCCAGTATCA
>CAFUXE010000618.1:0-12945 GCA_903364295.1 Serranus cabrilla
CGACATGCTATAGTATGACTTTTTGAAAATTTGGCCATTTCGCAACATGTTGTTTTTTATGTCATTTCTGGATAGATAATGCTGTAATATGTATCAACAGACTAGAATTGGGACATTTTAAGCACTTTTGGGCGTTTTAAGGAATTTTAAAGTTTGACCACTGTTGACAAAACACGTCATAATATGGTGTTTTTCTGTCCCTTTTCAAAAAGTCTCACCCTGACACGCATCAACAGAGTCTAATAAAGCTATACTGCGAATGTAGTGCAAACAACCACATGTTCAAATTTTGGACATCACATAATATGGCGTTTTTATGTCACTTCTGAATATATTGTGCTGTAATTAGGTTGTCCAATAAATACGGGAAAACACCCTATTGGAAGATGTCAAAAAATTGACAAAATAGGTATACTATAGTATGTCGATTTTTTTCCATGAAAAGGTCATAAAATGTTAAAATCCCCATTATTCATAGAGTAGCTTTATAAGACTCACGTGTTAAGGTATAATCATTGAAAAAGAGACTGAAAACACCATTTTATGAGCTTTCCAAAAACTGAAAAAAGTCATACTATAGTATGTTGATTTAAGTAGAAAAAGTTGGATTTTAAAAATGCTTAAAAAGGCTTAAAATTGTCTTATCATATTGCTATGATACATGTAGTAGTATAGTTTGTCCAAAAATGACAGAAAAACACCAATTATGTGATGTCCAAATACTGAAAAAAGTCATACTATAGTATGTCGATTTTTGTCAAAAATGATTGAATTTTGAATTGCTTAAAAATACCTAAAGTAGACTTGTTATAATCTGTTGATACATAAAGTAGTGTAGATTGTGCAGTCGCCTCCCTTCAAGACCCCATTGTTGAAAAACGCCCTCTTGGGATGCAAAATGTCCTCTAAATGGTCCTCTTTAGTGGCGAGAACGTGCTGATGTGCCTTTTTTTTCTTTTCGCCCCTGCCTTTCAAAAAGTCTGTGCAAGCCACTGTGCGTGTGTGTGCATTCTGTTCAGCACATTTTCTTGTGGATGAGTGTAGGTGTACTTGCAGGAGATTTGTTGTTGTATTTGTTTCAGTTAAGGTGCATGATCATGGTTTTCATGTTGAGGTTGTTTTAAAATTTATCGAAGAGGTTATAGAATAAAATGAAGCAGAAAAAAAATTAAAGACAATATGTTTTTCCATAATCTTCTTTTTTCATTTGAAACCTTTAGAGTACTGAGAATGCCGTTGTATAACATTTCTCTACTTTGTGGCTGCTCCCTGAACTGCAGAAAACACACATTGTGTTTTTTTTTTTATTATTTCTTCCTGCACTTCTTCAGGAGTAATGAATAATTAGAGAGCAGAGGACAAATCACTCAAAAATGCAATTGCAGGGAAACTGCATAATGGATTGGAGGCCACATGGATCACACCACAAATGAATGGTCTGATAACGTCATTATCATTTGGTCTGAAAGTAATTGACCTGTTCGGTAGCAGCCTGTCACGACCAGAAGCACAGCTTCGCTTCAGCGGATCATACATGTGTATGCGTGTGTCTGTGTTTGTGCATGTCAATTGGGGCGCTCATGACGTGTGCATTTGTGAATGTGTGAAGGTGTGTGTTCAGCTCAGTGCGTGCGGTATTTTTAAGCAGCCAAGTTTTAGGATGGCTCAATATCTCTGTGTAAACATCTGAGGGAGTGTGATTGTCAATTCATTAGAGAAGACAAATGGAGGAGTCTCTGCCGGGCAGAGGGAAACGTGGCCTTTCAGACTGTCAGTCCAGTCTGCATCTACGTGCCAAGAAGACATTTAACTCAGGGGCACTTTGTTTTTCTCTGTGCACACAAAGACACAGTATTTCCCATCTGTTTCTCCCCATTTATCTCTCCATTAGTGCTGCCAAATATGTGTGTAAGACTGATTATTATTCTGAATTAAATCATTATTATGACAACAAGTTGTCAAAACAGGAAACTGCATCAATTAGAATAAGCTGGTAAAATCTTCATATTCTGCAGATTTTTCATTTCCATTTTATGGACCCATCACTTATCAGTCTTATCTGTCTTTCCTTGTTACTGCATTTTGCAAAGTGCCGTACAAATACACACCATTTAAACAACTGTTTTAAATCTATAAACTCAAAATTTCAGTCACTGCTGGAGGGGCTTGTTATAAATTTTTGACATAAATGGCGATACAATTACTGAATTAACAAAATAAGCCAAACAGTAATAAAAGTCTTATAATAGCAAAGGCGTTATTTACAGTAGGCGCATCAGGTGGCCTAGTGTTTAAGACACACCCTATAACTGCACTCTTCCTGGATTGATTCTGATCTGTAATCGTTGTTGGATTTATACTATAAGCTGTCCAAAAAGGAAAAATACAGAAAAAATGCATTTAAAATATGACTCAATTCAATAAATAACTGATAAAAGAACAAGTTAACAAGACTATGAATCTGCAGACAAGACAACTAATTAAATTCAGTTAGTGACAGAGTATAATACATGAATATCTGATCTGCATAACAGCAAACATCTGTCTCCTTCTTTCTTTCTCATGACAAGTTAACAAGACTGAATCAGCAGACTCTGGATGGAAATAAATGACATTCATTTAGTGTTCGACTATAATACATGAATAGTAAATGGACTGCAATTATATTGCACTTTTCCAGCCTACCGATCATTCAAAGCGCTTTTACAAGAAATGCAAACATTCACCCATTCAAACACTGATGGCAGAGGCTGCCAAGCGAAATGCCAACCTGCTCGTGATCTGCATAGCAGCAAGCATCTGTCGTGGGACTCTTATGCAAGCATTTATAAATCTATGTTGTAAACCTAAGGGAGTAAAACACACATGTTGTTCGAATTTTAAAATGCCTAAAAATGCCCAATTGAAACATGTAGTTGTTTATTTTGACCAATAACGACAGAAAAACACCATTTTATGGGATGTCCAAAATTTGAAAAAAAAGTCATACTAAAGTATGTCAAATTTTGTAAAAAAAAAAAATCCATATTTAAAATGCCTATGAAAGTGTAAAATGGCCTAATTATAAGCTGTTGATACATGTAGTAGTATAGTTTGGCCAATAATAATAAATAGAAAAACAACATATTATGAGATGTCCACAATATGAAAAAAGTCATACTATAGTATGTTGTATGTTTTGTCAAAAATGTTAAAATGTGAAAACGCCTAAAGATGCTAAAAATATACTTCTTATACTCTGTTGATATATGTAATAGTATGGTTTGTCCTATAGTTAGAGAAAAAACCCTATTATGGGATGTCCAAAAAAATGTTTTAAGTCATACTATAGTATGTCAATTTCTGTCAAAAAAGATCAAATTTTAAAATGCCCAGAAATACATAAAATGGCCAAAAAAGCTGTTGTCACATATTAGAACATAATATAGCCAGACATTACAGAAAAACAGCATATTATATATAGTATGTCGATTTTTGTCAAAAATGATCAAATTTTGAAATGCCTATAAATGCTACAGACATACTTAAGTTTTAAGTTCTGCACTGATCATGAGTAACAAGCCTCTTCCTGGGAATCCATAACGTGTTTATTATTCCAGCAGGAGCAACAAGACGAGTAATGCTGACAGTATACAGGGAGAAATACATGTAACATGCACTGCACTGGATTATATTAAACTGCCTTGAGGATTTATTGAATTCCCCAAATTACACAAATACACTGGAGTATTTGAGGAGTCCCATCTTATATGGGTGTTCAGTGGTTAGATGTAAAGCGGGGAAAAAGCTACTCAAGGCTTCTGCAGAGTGAATGTTGTTGAAAAGCAAAAGCTACTCAGTCAGAACCAAATCCCCCTCAGGTATTAGGGCAGCCAGCGAGGCAGGGGCAGAGTAAAACTCAATTGGGCCTCGTTGCTGAGTGTGTGGATATGAAATCCAGGCATGAGCAATGACAAAGAGAAGCCAGTGGCATTAAGTTGAGAGCACCTGCAGCCCTGGAGACCACAGCGGCTGCCTAATAATACATGAGCGATACTACATTGAACCTCATTAACTGCCGTCAATGTATTCGGCAACTGTTGTAATGACTTTTTTTTTAATGAGGATTCTTTTCATGTCTCACAAGCAATGAAAAACCGGCAGATCTATTTTGTTAAAAATGGATGAGATCGTCAGGAGGATGGAGAGTGAGCCTTTGAGGAGTACTGCAGCAGTGGAGCAAAAGTAACAACTCTGCAACTTAAGCTGGTATTTTTATTTTCATTGCATGTGATAGTTCTGAGGGAGGAGCGTGGAGCCTGGCCCCCCACTGGGCATCAGGTAGAGGATCAGCTTTAGTGGCGTAGGCGTAGACATCAAAATAGATTTTACGCTTAGTTCTTCCCTTTTAAAACAATATTCTATATGCTCTCCAGCAACATTTGCCAATGTGTCTAAAGCCAGAGCTGCTTCAATGAGCCAAGTTTCTCTGAAAAAAAGTGTCAAATCAGAAGGAAAAGAGCTGGCTTTACTCTGGAAGCAGGAGCAGAAGTTGACTTGTAATAAATGCACGCTCTCACATGTATAGGTCCCATAAACCTCACTTGTCCTTGGCTGTGACCTGATCATGCAGGCATGCATGATGAAGCATGTGTCACGGACAAGGCGCTGCATCGGTAGCCCATCCAATGTGTACGCATTCCCCTCTTTGCACTTTAGAAACATGCTGATTCAGTGCCAGGTGTATGACATGAGAAATGGGGCTTTTATTATGGCGTGTGCTTCGAAGACAAGCATCTCTGAATAAGATGCTTTATCAGAGAACTGAGGTGGGGCCCCGTTTCATCAGCTCAAGTCATACGCTATAGATGTGTATCTGTTGCAGGATAAATGGGTATGTCACCTGGACAAGCGCCGGCTGTTAAGCCCTGAGATATGAGCCTATATTCTGATGAAGTTAAAAGGTCACTGCTTTAAAAAATCACTACAGTCAGACTTTATTTGAGTGGGACATTTAACTGTAGCCCAGCCAAACGTGGGGTTTTAAAGTTGGTGTAGTTATTAATATTGCAGAATTTTAAAGGAAAAGTTATTTATAGGGTCCAAGTCAAACAGAATCTGGCGGTATAGAGAACACGGCAGCGATCCCGTGTATTTGAGTGGGGGTAGTGCATTTGGGCTGAGGTGGTCGTGTGTGATGAAAAAGTTCAAATGAACTTAAGAAATGCAGCCTGAGGTCCTGCTGCTGTAGCCAATCATGGAACCAGCAAGTCACTTACAAAGTTCAGCAAACATCCCTGCCTCTATCCCTGCCAAGGGGATGAGGGCCAAATACAACCTCTGTACGAAGTAGTTAAGAAAAAAAACTATGAGGGTAAAAATTAAAACACGAGCACTTAGTCCCACTCAGTATGTTTCCTGCAACAAGCTCCAGCACAAGGCATCGCCCCTTCATCTTTTCTTATAGCTGCTGTGAAATGAATGAAGCTGCCTTCAAAAGCAGTTGAAAATATGCAGATCATAAAATGACTTTGATTGAAAACACATTACGTTTACATTGGCGGTTAAAATTAACAATATAACACACACTATATGATTCAGATGCCGTTTCTTGATTAACATTTAATTAACATTTCTGTGACATTTATGCACTCTGATTTCTTACTTATTGACATATTCCCCAATACAGTTCATGTGAGATAAATGTCAGCCTGACCAACTGATGAGTCCATCTCCACCCTAAACATCAATCTTTATCCAATCTCCATCTGAATAAATATCCCAATCTAACAGTGGTTGGAACGGTTTTTGTATTTTCAGCCATTGTTGATTACTCCAGCATGTCTCGCACAAGTTGCAGAAAAAATGACCCCACAGTCAAACTTACATGAGTAATACTGTTAGAGTGCAGTATAAGGATTATATGATCAGGTTTAAGTGTCAAAGATTGATATCATATTTTTAGCATCAATCTGAAGCAAAAATGTTATTTCAGTCAAGCTTAGTGAACTTTGTTTTTAACACTTATTGGTGCAATTTTGAGATTTATGCTGCTTTATTTATGTTAGATATATAATTCGGCAATTGTTTCCTGAAGATGAGCCAGTGGAAACAAATATTCCTTATGTATTTTGAGCCATGCCATCTTTTTGACCACCTCTGTTGCTAACAGACTGCCACGTAGCACTTGTCAGTCTACCTTGAAAGTGCTATATCTGACAAGGTGAGACAGAGTGACAATTTTAGCATCTGGAAAATGACTGGACATTTGCGACAAGTCCCTGTCTGCGATGTGACATCCATCCCCCGTCCCTGCCCACGTCGCACACATCGTCATTTATGCTCTCAGTCCACTGATGAACTAGCATCGAGCTGGCCTTCACTCCCGTATCAGTTAATGTTATCTATTGTCTTTCTGTGCTCAACACGCTCTGACAATCCATTACCATTACTTGCTCGACTGAGGGACACTGTCAATAAACTCTCCGTCAGTGTCAGAGTGACAAAAAGAGGTGAAAGGCAGAATGAAAGACTTCCTGCAGCCCAACATCGTGAGGTAGGAGAATCTGATCACACAGACAATTACCGTCCTGTTCATGCCTGCTTCAATTTCCTATAAATCAGAACAGAGTGGAGACAGGAAGACACCATCGTTCATCCAGACTGCAAAGCTTACTGACATATCCGTGGAAAACAGAACCCTCAACACAATCACACTTCAAGTCATCATATCCACTTCTGAACCGCTGCAAATAAACAGACATTTCACAATCTCATACCAATATGAGCTGACAACAATTTGGAATAGATGCCTTTATTACTGTTTTCCAACCATGCTTCAATGATGGCATGAAAATTTGAGTTGTGACTGAATGAATTTACCTCAGAAAAAAATAATCAAGTCCATTCCTTCTTTTTTCCTGCGACATTTATACTATAGCTCACAGCGATCACAAGCTAGCTACACTTTAATACCATATCCTGCTCCATCAACCATATTTTACTAAATGGTGTACTGAAGAAGCTTAGTGATTACGACCATGGTCTCATTACGTAAATGTTTACTGATGTAATAAATTGAAAAAAAATATATATTTTCTGATACAATCTGACTTATTTTTGCAAGCAGTGGAGCTGCCCCCTGCTGGTTATTAGAAAGAATGCAGGTTGAAAGCACTTCCCAATTTCCCTCACTTTTTCAAACAAGCAACTTATATAACTAATAAAAAATTACATAGTCATCAAATGACCAAGTAATACACATGTTACGGCTTTTCAATAAAAGTAGAGAGGCAGTTGATGGGAACAAAGGCATAATATAAACCTGAACAGCCAATGAGAAACGGGTCTTTTCCACAGCCTTAACTTAAGTCCTCAATAGCTCCCTAGAAACTAACTGTTCTGCCTTACATGTAAGTCACATGTTATTAGGAAACCCAATATGAGAGCCTTGATCATCACCATAAGGAACAAGAAAGAGTGTCGTTGTGATCGGATGGAATATTCTGGGAAACTGCCCACCATTGGATGGGAAAAGGCTGCATCTATTACTGTCAGTTGGTATTGTTTCTTAGAATCAAGGTTTCTTTTGCCACACTCCAAGAGAAGAAAACAGTAATTAAGTTTTTTTTATGCTATTCATGCAACATCCAAAAGGCTGTAATTGGAACTAAATCAGCCTTAAAATATCACTTCTCTCTTCAGTCTATTAAAGGGATAATGATGGTGCTACAAAGATAATTAGGTATTGGTATAAAGAGTTGCTAATTTATAAAACAAAAACAAACTCAAAAGTGAGTTCTGATAAGACAAATTGACTCAAACTGATGTAGATGTTTTAACTGTAGTGCAGTTATTTAATGCAATGGATCGTCTTACACATGGACAGTAAAGAGAATTCAGATAAAGAGAGAAAACCTGGTTTTATTTGAGTGTGTGGTAGAGTGTGAATCCACAGTGTGCCCTCACCAGCATGTAAGGGCCAGTGAGGCTAAAACCGCCTCAGCAGACTAATTCGGGTGAATCTCCCCCTGACTAATAAGCTTGTTAACATCCACAACCCACTGGAAATCAGACTCGGGTCAAATATTACTTGTAAATGTGTTTTTTCTTACTCTGGTGAAACAGAGGTGGAGTTTGATGCATATATCTGCCAAAAACTGTCAGAGAGAAATAGGAGAAATTCAGTTTGGTTAATTATTTAATTTTCATAACAAAGTTCCCCTTCTGATTGAAAGATATATAAAAATGATCATGGTTAGATCTCTCAGAAACAAAGATTTCTTTCTGAAGTCCGTAGGCCGGGCTTGCAGCACAACAAAGCCTTTTACAAATATTGCACATTGTTGGGATTTGGATATTAAGCTAGTCCATATTGCAATTGAGTTTGGATTAATTCTGCAGTCCTGCCTGTGATGTTTTCATCATCAGGGTTAGTTACCTCTGTAGTGGTGGAAGAAGGTTTCAAATGAGAAATTCCTACATTTATAATTTCACTCCAATAAAGTTACAGAAGGATGGGCAACAAAATGAACTTAGAGTATCAAAAGCAAAAATATTCATAGTGCAGCATGACTACTATAAGTGGTATACTAATATACTTCTTGAATTGTACTTAAGTAGAGTTAATTTGCCTGATTAACTTCCACCACTGGACCTCTGAGAGGTATTATAAATCATGTTTTCTCAATAACTGTTAACACTGTATGTGTGTTGTATGAATCAGGTAGCATACTAATACAAAACTGATAAAAAAAATGGGATGTTGTGAAAAACAACAGAATGCAGTGATCACCTACACGCAATTAAACACAGTACACACAGGATATTTAATGCTTAAACTATTAAATATATTTATAATATTAGTTCAATGTAACTTATTAAATATAATTGTAAAATATTTAAGTTAACTGCTCAGTCCGTTTTTACTTTCAGTTCCACAGTAAAAACACATTCTGCAGGCTGTTTAATATAAAGTGTTGACGGATCTAGCATTTTTACTTTTTTTCCCCCCAGACTTCTTGTCTTGTTTACCACAGCTGTCATAAAATAACATAAAATAAACAAACTCTGAGGGGGATTATGTCTTGTGGATTAAGTGATAATTAAATTACTGCAACTTTAAATGCTAGAACAGCAAAAACTGGACGGTTGAAATTCAGTAAGAGATTTGGGTAAGTAATCGGTTTTGGTGAAAGCTGGATTAATGTCTGAACTACAGTTTGGCAACTAATCTAAAAGGGCTTTGGTATTGGATAAATAAATATGCTCTAAGATACTTATTTTACCCACGGTATTATTAGCTGAGACTTAAACCACTCAGAACGGTAATGCTGATCAACATCGGCTGCTTGTTTGGTTGTGGTGAGAAAACGACTCTTTTACTGCACAGAGAGGGCTTTCATTTTATCAAGACCATCTGCGTTTTTTTTCTAAGAGAAAAAACCACAGGACTTAAAACATACAAGCTTTCCCTCTGCACCATGCATACAAACCTCATGAGGAAGATCAAAACATCTATAATCAATAGAATTACTTTAGTATTGTTGGATCTTCTCTTCACCTTTCCTTTCATGGAAGTTTAGCAGACTAAGATCCAACCATATTATGTCTGACAGCCAGGCTCTACTTAAACACAACAGTGCTTTGAGTAATGCTAACATTAGCATAATATTAAAATGATTAGAGGCTGAATCTGTTGACCATGAGTCACTTTAGCATGTAAGCATGCTTGCTAACATCTGGGTATTAGCACTAAACACACAGTGGGACCGAGGCTGATGGAAATGCCTCTGAAGTATATACACACTGGACCAACAGGATCTCAAACCTAAACGACAGAATAGGTCTTTTCTCCTGGGTGAAAGTCGGACATTTGTTTGACCCATCCACCTCCCCTCACTCCTGCCCCCAGTGACAAATCAGCCATTTAGCATCATTGTCATTCATTATTATTACGGCTGCCAGAGGGCGATGGAGGACAGTCTAAAACATAAACTTTGTATTTTGCTGCCTGTACAAACAACCTATAGGGTTGTTTTTGAGGGGAGACCAGTCTCACCTCAAACTTAAAGTTTGGCTGAACATGTCTATTCTTCAAGGTGTTTAGATATTGAACTGGAGAAGTAATAACTTAGCTAAGGGAAAAATCAGAGCATCATCCATAAATGTACCAGATGTCATGGTAATCCACCCGGCAGTTGTTGAGATATTTCAGCCTGAATGAAAACAGTGAGCCAACCAACCAAGAAGAAGTAGAGAGGTTGTGTCCTCAGCATGGAGTCTGACACTTCAGGCTGACTGTTGTGAACTCAGCACCAGAACACCCTGTCATGTATCATTCAGAAAAAACCCATAGTACAGTAACAAGTCAAGACAGGCCGAGCAGATTCACAGTCAGATTCTGTGCATTGTTGCTGTGGTGTGTGGATGGAAACATTCAGAAAGGAAAACAAGAGTGATGTTTTCATCATTAGTGCTGCTTCTCTCAGTGCAGAGCATCAGAAATACAGGCTTGTTCTGTCAAGAATCTGTCATCAATGCATCATTTATTGCAACTGAAAAAATAAACAAAACAACAGTGATGAATATAAAAAGATGTGTGGAAACCTATGGTAGCATCAACTTCTGCTCATAGCTGATACAATCTGCCTGAGCAAAGTCACAATGATGAGAGCACAGACACAAACACGGCCGTTAATGTGCCTCTATGGATTTAATAAAGTGAAACTGGTCATCTATCAGCAAAAATCTAATCCAAGTAGGTAATTTGTTTAATTTTTAAAACTTTCCTAGTCTTTTGTTTCCCTTTTCCCAACTGTTTTCAATTGTGTTGCTGGCATTAAATTCAGTATTAGCACGTACTTTCAAGAAGTTGTTGAGGCAAAAAATGTTATTCCTTTTTCAATTATAGCTTTCTATTGAATAACTTTTGGTGTTAGAAAATCTGCAATGTATATAAATATGTATATTTCCAAGTTCATAAACACAATGCTAGGTACACAAAACTCTTTATGCCTACTGAAACAAGATGAGATGACAAGATGTTCTTTATTATTTAAGCTAGACAAACTCAGCTATGACAGTGAAACCAGCAGAAGGCAGTGGGCGATCAGCCCAGTTGCCAGAAGAAGAAAAAATGTTGGCGTTGTCAGTCACATACTGTGTACACTGATGTGAATTGTATTTGATACCCTTTAGCATCTGTATGAGACACACATATTTCAGGCTGGACTAAAGCTATAGACAGCAGACCAACACTGGACACAGATGAAAGCATAACATATCTACATTTAAATCACGTTTAGTTTGCTGTTGGTATTTCTACCAGGAATAAAGTGGGATTGGTTTCATTTCTAATATAGGCAAGAACAAAATCTGAAATTCAGACACATTCTCACAGAAGTCTGTGATTAATATGTATTTCATTGTAGCAGAAAAACAACTCCCAACACTTCTGAATAATAGAGTGGTTTCTTTTTGTTGCTGATGTGACATGTGGCCAGATCATTAATAGAATACAGCAGTGATGCCTTCACGGTGTTGATTTAAAGGAGTAAAAGAAAACCAGGTATCGTCAGACAGGAATTTCTCAAGAGTATGTCAGGGATTAGAGCTTAAGTAGAAAATAACAACGACCATCAGTATGAAATGTCACAGGGAAGTCTATAGTACGGTCAATGTCTGCTTATGACTGATGTGACACTGTGACACCAAATGACTATCATTACAGCAGAGATGTTAGTAATAATGGTATTGGTGCTAAAAGGGATGATGGTTATTATGAAGAGAGTCAGACATCTAAGTGTCACTAATCTGCTGTGAATACATGATTCATGAGGGTGAGAAAATTATCTAAGAAAAACAAACATTTATAACTACAATACAGTGAGAATTCATTTTATATAGTTTTCACTGCACCATTTGGCAAATAATACATTTTTAGCCTCACTTGTTTTGTCAGTTCCAGCACACATTGGTAATTTCTAAACACACTGTGTAAATGATAGGAATAAAGGTGCATGTAAGGCCTTACAGGGTCCATTAGTCCCCAGTCCTTTTCCAGTTATGCCAACACTGTGAGCAAGAGTAGAGGAAGAAAACAACTTGTAAAATGCCAAAACACTCACTACATTACAGTGAACATGGCTAAGGCCAGGTTTAAGTGTCATCTGTATGCTTACACATTACACTGTTATAATAGTAGAGTAATGTGTGCAGAGCAGGTGTGTGGTTGAGCAACAGAGACTTTCAGGGTGGATGCGTTCAGCACAGACAGCTGTTTGCAATCGAAGCTGAAACAAAAATAGTGGAGAAGTTGGTTTGTGTTTTAAAATCTATAATGTCAGATAGTTGTTTCCCATATTTGAAAGTTAAGGGCCAGCTTTGCCACATAGCTATGGTTATGTTCAATGAATTTAAGACGATGTGTCGGTTTACAACCAGTTGTGGATTTGGCGACTAGCAACTTATTAGCAATTTAGATTTGTTGCTAGGGCCTTTTTTGAAACTGACAATGTCAGTTGGAATCAATAATTTCATAACAATTCACAGACCTTGAAAAATCCATAACACATGCAATTTAAATGTCTTTGTTTTTTTGGTTATATTTTTGACCAAACAAGTCAAAACAAATACCAATTATGTATTTGTACATGTATTTGATTTTCTTCTCGGTCAAGAATTGTGTTCCATCTTTGTTCAAAGTGGCCCAGCAGTGAATCATCCCTCAGTTGGATACCAACCAAGCACACAAACTGCTCCTCCATTTAGATTTTTCTGGCCTCCTGAGTATGATACTCCAGAGTTAGACGGGGATAATTGATATGTTGTCTAGTGCCATTGTCTCCGTGCGAAGTCGTGCAACACTTGAGTTCAGTTTGAAATCATTGAGCAGCAGCAGCAGCAGGCATGAGCCAGCCTCCTCATGCTGGGCCCTTGAGCCGACTGAAGGGAATATGAATGAAA
>CAFUXE010000618.1:36945-49559 GCA_903364295.1 Serranus cabrilla
CGCTCCCCTCAAGCCAACCCTCACATACAAACGATCCAACAATGAATTCTAAGAAGCAGACTAATAAAGGCAATTGTGTTGATGTATGTAGCTCTTAGACAGGGTTACTGTGTGCCAATGGACAATGTTTTGCCGAGTTTCGTCCCCATTGCTCCATTTGAAACAGAGTTAGGAAAATACCCCATTTATCGTCCGTCAAACAACGGCCTCGTGTTCCTATATAAATGTTAATGCTCTCTCCCCGAGCACACAGTTTAGTCCATGGGGGGTTCTCTGGAATGAAGGAAGAAGGAGCTGCAGCCAACGCAAGAAAAACTACAAGGCAGTTCAGAAACAAGAAAGTAATCCAGCTTTTCACTAAAATCCTTTTTTGTCAAAATGTCATATTGGATTAATAAAGGCCTAACATGGGTATTTGGGGTTTTATTTTGTCCAGTCCAGGGAATAAGGGGGTAATGAAATGAAAGGATGGAGGAAGTCGCTGTGCATGCTCTTGAATAAAAAGTTTCTATCTAAATAAAAAGTAAATGAAATAGCTTTGGGTTTGGACTGCTGGTTGGACAAAAGACAAGACAATATGAGGACATCACCTTGAGCTCTAGGAAGTTGTGATGGGTCTATAAAATATTGGAAAAGAGTGAAAAAGTCAAACATATAATGAAGTAAAACAAGTACTCGTGCATTTATCTTTGAATTAGCATTACGGCGGTTGGACAGACTGATGAAAAGGAACTGGAACTGTGATTGGAGTCAGGCAGGACACACTGGAGGAGGTGGTGGAGAGATGCACCATGAAGATGTTCAAGACCATAATGAATTGCCTGAATCATCTGCTGCACAGCACCTTCATGGACCGGAGAGGCAGCAGTGGATGGCTCCTCTCTCTCCGCTGCAGGACGGAGAGATTTAAAAGATCCTTCACTCCAACAGCCATCAGGCTGTGCAATTATAGACTCAACAGACTAAATTAATTTCCCCTCGGGGCGAAATAAAGTCATTTTGATTTGATTTGATTTGACGTGACAAATGCGCATTCCAAAAACAGTGTTTACATTAATCTTCACTGCAAAAGAAAACTGTCGGCTATCCCTAAAATCAGGAGCTGCAAACAAACTCGAGAACACAGCCAGCGAATTCTTTGCCCCCAACGACTACACTCAAGATCAAGACGAACTTGAAGTAAAAACAAGCAGCCGGTCCACAGGGAGACCTTTCTATCCAAATTTCTCTCTCCTCGGTTGGCTCACTGCTCTGCTCGTCCTGTGATGTATTCCCTTCATCCCTCCATCTACCCTTCTCCGCCTATCCTTGCCTCTGAAAAGCCATGCAGGTAAAACTTTTTCTCCTCAGCACCTTGGAGACGGACAGGCATGCTAGAATAAACATTTCATAATGGAACTATTGATTTGCCTTGGGTGTTTTTTTTTATCATTGCAGGTAGCAGTATTCTCAAGGTGATGGAGATGATTATATGAAGGGTTTATTTATTTGTTTATTTATTTCATTCGATCAATGAAAGCTGGGAGAAAGGGGAGAAAAAAATGCAGCTGAGATTTATGAAGAATAAAAACATCAACAAAAAAACATCTTAACATTTTTTTTTTAATTAAAAAATATGGGATGATATAAAAGTAAAATTGCTGTGAAGAAGGAAATATTTTAGAAAGCAACAGCTACTTGATTGAACCGGAGATGAATAACGTGCTACTGCTGTTGACCTGTGCTGTTTATTCTTAATTCATTAGATTCAGTTTTAGAAACAGGATATTTACACGCCGCCGATATTGAACCATCAAAGACATATTGCTAGCTTGTGGTATTGCAGTATATTTTGTTCAATATGACAACATTTTTTACACAATACATAATGCAGAAATGATGCTTCTCTTTATTTAAATGGCCAGAAATTTACATTAAACATTTTTGGTGTTTGAATATTTCAATTTTATTTATTTTCTATCATTTAAATTAAAAAACGTCCTACCCTTCATATGATTATTGTAAAATAATGTTACATTTTCTGTATTAAGTTATTTAAGTGATTTAAGTCAAATTAGTGCAGAATCAGTGCACAACCCATATAGAAAGATTTTCATCCCAGCTCAAAAAATCATTTTATCATTCCCATGCAGATTATCTGTTTTCTACATTTTTATATTAACATGGAAAGGGGGTAAATCAGGGTACATCAGTCCTGCTGGTCATAATGAGACACAGTGGAAATAACAGTCTTAACCCTTCAAATAAAAAAGAATCTTCTGTGCTTGTGGATGCATTATTCTGTTGTGGTTAAAGCAAGAAAAAGATCTAATTTAATGTATAATAGAAAAGCCTTCGTTGTCATTGTATCATAGTATACAGTGATGAGTCTGTGAATGATATTTTTTCAAAAACAATAAAAATATCGCTGAAGTGAAAGGTCACAGAGTCCAATAGAATGGACTTGCACCTGTACATGCCTGGAGTCGTTTATGAAGAATCTACACTGTTGTACACTGTTGAATCTGTACATCAGGGTTCACCTGTTGTCCTCAAATAAATACAGAGCAACAACCAACTATTGATTTGTGCAAGGAGATTAATACAAATGCTCCGTGCAGGATTATGACAGAGACAGGTGGGCGTCTGGCATTATTGAAACACACATCAATAATAACATGCTGAAAAAACACCATGACATAAGTATGAAACGAAGCCTTTTTATGCAATTTAAGACTGTCGATGTTGTTGGATTTGATGTTATTTAGTAAGTTAAGGTCGATAATAAGCACAAATTAATTGATTTTCCTTTCTGATCAAAACTGAAAGAGACAATGTGTAATTACAGCCACATCCTGGAAAGCAGGGGTAGTTTTACACCTTGAGCAGAAATTGCATGATCGATTAAATGCACAATGACTCTGTTCAAGATCGTATACAGTAAAGAGACTGGTCTCCCCCTTATTTATATACAGTCACAAAAAACCAAAGGTAGTTTGTACGGGCAGCAGTAGTAATTATGAATGACTGCGATGCAGAGTTTAAATGGCAAAAGTTGCAGTACAGCAGGTGAATGGGTGGAACAGATGTTGGACTATCACCCAGGAGAATGGGGTTCGTGTCCCCTGTGAAACAAAAGTAAATTATGTTATTCAAATATCAATGAACTTCCGTGCCTCATGCTTCGTGCATCATGTTTATGCCTAATGTAATGTCACTTCCGGTTTTCACATCGCCCTGGTAACTACTTCACTTGCAGCATTTAATTACATGTATTTACTGTTTAAACTGACTTTAATTACGCCTTACCAGGAATTTTTTTTGTGCCCTAATCCGACATCAGTGATTTTCTCAATCTAAAATAAACCTTGCAATTTCCTTAAGAATGTATAGCGAACTTTACAAACTGAAATTAAGAACTAAATCCGCAACACTGGGAGTGGTATTAAAAGACAGGAAGTGTTGACATGTCAGGCTGAATGAACATGTCAACTTGCACTGAGCTTCAACAGTCAAGAGTTCCAGAGACCTCAAGTGGCTCGAGTGGCTACTTTAAAGCCTGAAGTGGAAGAAGAAGTCCCTTCATCTCTCTCACACACACACCGAGTTGTCAAATTTTCACCCACTGAACCATCCCATCTCTTTCACACATGCTTCCCACTGTTACACTCCCTTTCTTTTTCTCCCTCCATCTTGAACACTCTCCCCTTATTCTCTTTCTTACTTTCCTCCCTTTGCTTTATCTTTCTCCAGCTTTGTACTTTGATTTTTCCTGCTGCTCCACCCCCCTACCTCCATTACTCTGCCAGTTTCACAGGCTCTCAGGGTGCTTTGTATCCCCCAGACACAATGCCATCCATTCATATTACATCAAGAGACACTGACACCAATTATTTGAAGGGTACATATGGCTGCACAACCCCATGATCCAGAGGATGAAGGGGGGATTGAGACAGATGGACAGAGAGCTGAAAGAAAGATGGAAAGAGAGACAGATGAGGGAGACTAAAGCTTGGTTTTGGTTGAAAATATATGTAGAAGGTTTGATAAAGTTTTACAAACTTTACTGAACTGGGACCAGCTGTTATATTTTATTTAATTTGTTTCAGAATGCTTTTTATGTTTAAGGGGAACACTTAAACTCATCCTCCTGAAACATATTTTCAACACACAAGACTTGAGAGATTGTTGCCCTGAAAACCTAATATTTGTCTCATTTACTATGACTTAAGCAGTTAAAGTTAGATGTTCTATTGCTATCAAGTAGAAGTGCTGCTTAACACACAGTGTTTATCATATCTGTGAACAAAACATTGAATGCTTAAAAGAAGAAGAAATAGCCACTATAATTTAGGTTGTGATGACCGATCAGACCAAGTTGGACTGAGTCTGTTTCATTCTAGGTCAGTTGGTGTAAGGTTTTAAGGAGTTTGTGCAGGTAAAATAATTGAATATGAGAAAATGGCCTATTGTGCTTGACAGTAGCAGGCTCTCAGTTATAGGGGGACTAGAGATCCCTCCCATTTGCAACCCTCCTTAGTCACAAACGGTGTAGGAACCACCTTATCTGACTCTTTCTACATGATGATCGTAATAATACATAAACACTGTAACTGTGATGACTACACCTTTCATTGCAGTTTATACACATTTTCTCTGCTGTCTTAAGTTAACTTCGAGACCTTCAGAAATTACAAACCACCTAAACACTAAGAAAAGTTTTCACTCTTCTCACATCGTATCATCTCAAAAAGCACCCTCCCCCCTCTCCTCCCTCCAATCATGGAACATTCATCTCTCAACATTCGTTCTCCCTCTCTTGACTTGCTGCTCCATTTCTTCCATTTTGTGTGGGCACTAAGTCCTCCTCAGAGGCGTCTGTCATTGTTTTCCATTTGGGACCAAGCGAGGCTCTTCAGGCATTTTTCGAGACGGGAGAGGGACAGGGAACCAGGGCCGAGGCCAGGAACCAAGGATCCGTAACCAATCTACCATGATGCTTCGCTCTGCAGTTCTGGGAGTGAAGTCAATCTCCCGTCTCATAATTTTGTTACACACATTCAAGCTCAGATGTGCGCGCAGCCCCTCTAGATGTCCTTTTTATCACATGTGCCCTGAAACTACTGCTGTCACACCTCCACTTCCTCCACCTCAGCTGTTAAGGAAAATTTCTGTTTTCCTATCTTTTATAGCATATCATATGTAGGCATTGGGCTGATTAGAAGTAGTTTATATTAAAACGGTTAAATATTGTGTTTAAAACATCTGTCCAAAAAACGTTGATAGATCTTTAAATTATTTGTCATGTGACATTATCTATAATACATCAAAATATAAAAAAACAATTTTTTTAAATGACAGGTTGTTGCTTTTGTTCTGAGCCATCATTTTGTAAACGGTTAACTTTGGATTGCCAAATAAAAACATAAACGAGAACACTGAAATTTGCAATGCCAGAACTAAACTGAAAACCATCAACTTTGAACCGTGATGTGAACCGAACCGTGCATTTCGTGGACTGTTCCAACCCTGATGCATGTGCAGGCAAGACACAAATTATAGGCAGCAAATGTACCTCTAGCTACAGCTGTACTACTGTAGGTGACAGTCAGCATATGGTGCGAGTTGTGACATCTGTCAGACACACACAAGTGACAGCATGGCACTTTGTAGCATTGTGCTGCTGCTCATAGCACCGCCTCACAGTGTAATTACAGAGCAGACTGCCTCAGAGCTGCTCCATCTCTTTTCTCCTGTCCGTCCTGTAAGGAAAAGTCCACGGGCTGAAGTAAACAGACCCTTGACAGACTCTGGAGGTTCGTTTTACAAGCTGCTCATTTTTGCTTCCTAGATGTTCTTTGACTTCCGAAATAACAATAGGAGGAGTTCTGATGCTGCATCTCCCGCTGCTTTGGGTCAAGTTTGATTTAACCCAGCTAGTTTGAAAACACTCTTGGAGTCAGCAGATGCAATAGATAAAAATGATAGATCAAACACAGATGGTATGCCCCCTGCAAACAAGCTCCCTAGAAAACCTAATAGCAGTCTATTTAATGGGTCAACCATATGATGGGGTTTATGATGTATTGGGCAATCTTCTGCTTACACCCCGCAGCGATCCAGCCCTTTCCTTCCCGTCCCAACATTAAGGACCAACTTGGCCTCAGACAATAGATAAAACGGAGGTATGAGAGAGTAAGGGAAGGGAGGAAAAGAAAGAAGAGCAACTGAAGGGGATGGAGAAAGATCTGAAACAACATCTTTGGTCAAAGAAAATCCATATTATACTGGTACTGGCATGTGTTATTCATTATCACTCACTCACTCAGTAATGATGTAACAAAAACATCAATTCTCACAGGCCACCAAGTTTGATCCCAATCCTCACTTGTTTTTATTTAGAATCAAGGAACATTATGTAATCTATAACCTTGATTGCCCTCAGAAAAGTGGTTGGAATTAGAGCAGCAGCTTGTACAGACCCCCAGCTGTTCCATTCTTTGCCAAAGTATCTGCTCAGTGATTGATATTGATCAAAAACACTATCCACCCCTGCAGAGGAAGGTTTGACTGGGGTGAGATAGTTATTCTGTGCTATGAGAAAGCAGAAATCTTTATCTATTTCCCTTTAAGTGAAACTTAAATCCCCACAAAATCTGATAAAACTCTTGTGTTTACTAGGATGCACCAATCTGACTTTTTCTCCCCTGATACTGACTCTAATATCCAAACTCGGTCGGGGTATCTGAGGATACACACATACAGATCTGATACCAGTGCTATATGTTTACCCAGTTTTAAATGTATATACCGCTTCCTTGCTGCATGAAACTTACTGGAAGTTTCTTCCAGAGGTTAACATGAAACCAGCTGTAACTGGCTGCAACTATCCTCATACAACAGTTCTTTAGATATCTTATGAAAAGTTCTGTACCATACTTGTGCAATATCATACGAATGCCCAACACCAGCAATCATTTTGCCTGCCCCCTGCAGTGCAGAACCTGTTTGGGCATCAAACCAGAAAAGGGAAAGACTGTGGTTTGGGATAATATAACTATGTTTGTATAACCTACATAGTCTGTTTGACCCAATCATCCACCCTGACCTCCTTCCTATGTGGACTTTGTCGCTCTTTATTTATACTACATGACCTGACTTCCGTCTTCCAGGCAGCCCTGCATGACTTGGCACACAGTTTACAATTAATGTTTTATATAAAAATCATAGTTCTTCTTTATGAACAGTGAATGACAATGATCTCAAGCATCATTAAAATTCACTCAGTTAAATTTTTTACCACATATACTGACCTAAATGCAGACACAGGTTGTATGTTATATACAATGTATGTTCATGTTCTGTAACCCAGAAAACTTACAGCAATCTAGCTTTAGTATTGCTGATGTTGAACACAAACAGAGCTGAACTGCTGGGCGCGGAACTGATAATGTTTAGGTTTTAAGAGTGAATCTGTTACTCATGGCAGCTTTAAAATATTTCGATATTGACAGTAAAAAAACATTAACTTCAAAACAAAATGAGCCAGAATAGAAAATATACTAAAATGCAAACCCTAATTTAGTACTACTTTGGAACATATAACACTGATGAAATGAGTCTAATTAAAATGTGTGTAGTTGGTGTGTAATGTCAGTTCAATAGGGAGCAGAAGTAGTTTCTTCACTCTAACACACAGAAAAGTCACACATGCACCCTGCAGTGCTTACAACATATTGCCTCATGGTTCCTCCAGAGTTCCTCATGTTTAAAACACATAATCTCCATAAATCAATGATTGATCATTTATTTAAATCCTGAGAAGAATTCTTTTAAAAAAACGATCGGATTTTTAACATTTCTTCCTCTTTTAGTTTAGCTTTTTCAAGTTACCAAACTTTCAAGCAGACAATTTCAGTCTCAGTGAAGATGACGCAAAGATATCAAAGCTGAGATCCTCCTCTTCTTATTTAGTTTTCTTCTCTCTCTGAAAGCAGGAAATACGTACTCGTAAAAGTAGGAAAGAAGCATGTACTTTCTAAGTATATTTATAAAATATATTGTGAAGCTGTGAACAAGCTGTTGTCCATCATGGATAACCCCGACCACCCTCTCCACCACACACTGGACAGACAGCGCAGCTCCTTCTCCAGAAGACTCTGACAGCTTCGCTGTCACAAAGACCATTAAAGGAAGTCTTTCCTCCCATAAGCAATCAAACTGTATAACACTTCACCTCTGTCTGACAGATGACACTGGACATCTCATACAACATTTATACTTATTTATTGTTAGTATGTACATCTGTTTGTTGTAAAGTTGTTTTTTGGATGGTTTGTATTCTTATATACTTTTCAATATTTTGTATGGTGTTTTAATTTTTGCTGCTGCAGTAACAGTAATTTCCCAGTTTGGGATCAACAAATTATATCTATTTATCTTTCTATCTATATTGTTGCAATTGTATGACAGTGGTTCAGAGTTTTCTACCCAGTCAGGCGTTTTTTAAGAGGTTAACATTTAAACTGATAAACTTGAATGATTTCTTTGAAATTGTTTATTTTTTTATTTTTTTGTCTTATTTTTGAATTTGATTCTTTTTTTTAAATTGTATTTATCTACTATAGGCCCATTCTATTCCTTGGAGCCATTATTGTATTTCTTTTAATATTTTCTTCTCCAAATTGAAATTTTGGGGTCATATTCAATTATGTCTCTTGTTAAAGTTGTATGTGGAAACTCATGTTGCATTTCTTCAAGCTTTTCATCTAATTGTGAGTATTAGACCTTTTTTACACAAGACATTTTAGCATTTCATTGAGCGAGAAGCAAACGTTTGACTGATAACATAAAAAATACACAATTTATTAAGGTGAGCCAGGTTAATTCATTTTGTTGAAATAAAAAAGTATATAGATTTATTACCACAAGCTCTTAAAATCAAACAGGCTTCTGGTGAATCTCGACTCTAACCTTACATTTCCTCCTGTTTGTTTCTTTTGGGCTGACCAAAACTTTGTCCATGCCCTCACTTCAAATCTGAACACTGTGTCACAAAGATAGCAGCACAGAAACACACACACATACCGACATAAAACCTAAAGCACACACAGTGTAAACACACACGATTACAAACAGACGCTTTCCTACACTCACAAACAGACTCTCAGCACTTCTTGCTCAGCATTCCTTTTATAGTGACCATACAGATATCTACACCAACTCACACACACTCAGACACAGCTTCCTGTCTGTGCTTACTCAGATACTGGCCACTCAGTGATGTATGGGAGGTCAGTGGACTAAATATTTTCTCTCTGCGGGCTGCAGGTTTGCAGGCGTCTGCTTGGTCAGCACACAACCGCTCACCCTTATCAACAGATAGGGAATACCTGCAAGAACTTCCTCAGTCTGAAAGTCGTGATGAGTGTGTGTGTATACTCAAGTGTGTCTGTTTGTGTGTGCCTCCAGGACAAACTGTGTGTGTGGGCTCGTGTGTATGAGAGGATTATATGGAAAGAATTTCTCCCGCTGGTCTGCAGCTTGTTTTGTTACACAGTAAAAAAAAAACTATAAAGATGAATTGACAAGGGATTCAGGTTAATTTTAACATTTCTCTGGTTACATTTTCAAAAGGCATATCAAATAAGACATCCCAGCCCCAGTGGTATAACCAGTAGGAAATAATCCATATGAGATACCATCTGGATCACTAAAACTAAACTCCACTGAAAGGTTTCAAGAGACAGAAAACATTTTTATAAGTAAAAATGGATATGCTCTGTTTTAATCATCCACCTGTCCAGTTTTTACTTCACTTGTATGACAAATCCTCTCAAAAAACTGCGTAAGGCCGGAAAAGGTGGACGTATGCATAACTGTAGCAGAAAGCTACTGCTGGGAAATTGCTGATAATTCCCCATTCTGTTCAGCAACATGAATGCATCTTTATATCTAAAATGGCGACTCTGACTACTGTGTAATTGTTAAAACCCTTAATGGAGTCCTTTATGGAGCAGGTGTTTTATTATTAGTTACAGTGAACTAGAAGTTCTTCTTAGATGTTCTGAAAATTGCTCCATTTCCATATTTCCTGTCAAAATTTAAATATTTCATTTCTGCCTCCAGATCAGTTTATCCCATTTTATCAGGTCTAATGTGTCCATCGCTGATATTAAATCCCGTCTTAAGACCCATTTTCACAAACTTCTTTTGAATTTTACAAAATTAAGTCAGATTAAAATCTTCTGTTTTATTCATTTAGTTTATTGTCTGCTTGTTTCCATTTCAATTGGTCGATTAATATTTTAACTTCCTTGTAAAGACGTTTGCTCAAAAGATTTGGTTTTTAAATGATTAATGTTTAAATGCTTTAAAGGCCAACACTTTTATTTTTATATATTTTTCTGATTGTCAACAGACCTTAAATGTGTTGGTTCATCTTTCAATTGTTCATCTCATCTCTTTTTCCTGAACTGTCTGTGCTCAGCCCCAGGCTCATTGGTTTCCACTGAAGATTTAATTCTTTACAAACAGTACAAACATGTATATCAATTTATCACATTAATATATGGAGAATACTATTAGCTGCTATAAATACTGATTCAAACGATGAGTAACAAGGTTGATGACAACATGTCACCCAGTGAAACAATGGCTCAATGATGAGTTTTTATTATCTCTTGGAACACAATAGAGGTCAAAAGTACAGACAGAATCTACAGAAAGCTGCAGATACACAAGAAACACTAATTAGTATATTCCTAACTGGTGTTTTTTTCATAGGATAGTTGACACCAAGATAAATATAGAATATCACCAGCCTAGCTTCAAAACTCCTTAAAACAAACCTGTAAATATACTCTGATGGTGGCCATAAGAGAGCTGAGCAGGAGCCGAAGTATGAGATGAATCACTTTCCTGTCAGTCACATCCTTGTGGAGAAAGGCTCGTCAGATTGACTTTTCAATGGTGGAGACACATGAATATGTAAAGGTCTACATGGTTGCCATTGTCAAAGGCTAACAAAAATGGTTTCAAGATTCTTATCACATGTGGATTACAAAAAACAGTTTGGATGGAAACATGTGGGCGATGTACTCCACTACTTTGCTGTGCCAATTAGCTGTGGCCTTTTGAGTGCCTGTTTCCTCCACCACAAAACATTTCATGTCCTCCCACTGAAGTTGCTATTTACTGGCCTGAAGATTTCATTTACATGATCCCTTTGTGGTACACCTCCATTAACTTTACGCCTGTGTGAGCAATTACTTCCATGTGGTTTCAGAGTGCTAAGATAGCCCGGTCTGTCTCATAATATTTGGTGAAACAACTAGTATGGTTTCAAAATGCAAATATTATGCATAAGATGTGGGAGAGGAATCATTACCCACCACAGAAACTTTGTTTTTGAGTCTTGAAAATAGTTGATGAAAATTTCAGGTAAAGATCTCGAGAACAAGATGACATGTCAACAACCTGGGAGAAATGACAGGTTTTATAGCTACTGGTGGTGTTGTGCATCATTGAAGTCCAACAAATACATTTCCTTCCTCATAAAACAAAGCAAATGTTTTGTTCACTGGCCCATAGTCTTCCTCTTCTTTATCTTTCCTGGCGCATTGCAGCATATCTTGGCACATTACTGCCACCTTCTGGTCAATCCTCCTGGTCCCAGCCAGGGAAATGTTTACAAGTATTACCACAAGTGAAAGTAACAGCACAAGTACAACAATATTTTCTCGATGAGAGAACATTTTGAGAAGTTATTAACAAGTTTAGAACATGATTTTCACTAAGTCCTTTGAAAATTCAGGTTTTCATGTGATATTTTATCTTGATCCCAATATATAATAGCTCACATAAGCAGCCAACTACATCACCGACATAAATCGCACACACTGTTCATACAGCTATTCTCACCACCGCCATCGTATTAATCAACAAGTTTAAACAGAGGAGAAAGGGGTAGGAATAAAGGTGAAATCATAATGGGTAATGTAGAGCAAGGATAGCAGGAAGGGGCATGCAGGGCTCATTATCCAGTAGCACCTCTTCTGGCTGAATGTGTATGTGTTGACAACAGAGTGGAGGCTGAGAGGAGGGAGGAAAAGAGAACTATGGGGAAATGGTGGGATGGGAGAGCCAGTAAGATCAGAAATAACGAGCAGCACGGAGACAAAAGGGGAAGAGGATACAATTCAATTATAAGGTTACTTTCTGGTGAAGGTGTGTAACAAATACTTTATTTTTCCCTGTATTTCTGAAAAATATAGGGAGACATGCAGTGGTTGAACAAACTAGCAGCAGGAAACGTTGATTTTACTAAGAACAGTGGTTCTCAAAGTTGGGACCCTGAGGAGTCCTTGGCATCCCATGTGCCTGTTAAGTATTCAAATTAGTTTATTTAAATCATGATATACATTTATTTTGACATTTTAACAATTAAATACGCATTATTAATTACAATTCAAAGGAAAATACATGAGGGGGTCCCAGGTATACTGTCTATCTTGTAAGAGGTCCTTGGCTGAACAAAGATGGAGAACAGTACAGTATGTGCCAGAAATTTAAAAAAGTTGTTTCCAGCTCTGAGTGAGCTCATTATGTAGCACAAAACAAGAATAAATTGTCTT
>CAFUXE010000618.1:51574-90087 GCA_903364295.1 Serranus cabrilla
AGATGGCATACGATATGTATATTAAAAAAATGTGATTTCAGAATTTAAATGTCATGATCACTCGCTAAAAGAAACCATTTGTGTAATAAACCTGACTGCAGAAGCTGCAGCAGGTTTTACTTTCCTCTCGGTGGCTGAAAAAGCACTCTCCTGTATCATTATCTGCCATCTTCAATAGCAGCTGGCTTATCTGGAAGCAGGAAACTACTCAAGCTAACCATAAGGTGTTTACATTTTAGGCATTTAGCTGTCACTCTTATCCAGAGCGACTTGCAATGAGTGCAGCAGCGGAATAAATTATCTAGGATCAACAACACTGCAAATAACCTGTACTGGATAGACCGATATTTCTCCGTGAAAGGTAAAAACAAGTGCAAAGAGGGAGAAAAGAGCTTTTCTTTCAATAAGTTGAGGAAGCAGATATGGGAGAGGGATTATGACTATCTGATCATATATTTCTGTTTCCACCTGTGGCAGTTCAGAAATTTCCAAACAGAGCTGTTATTATAGTTTAAACTGAATTAGTCAAAGAACAAATAAACCAATTCCTCAAATATCAATAGTGGAGACGGGTCTCCCCACAAAAACGGCAATATAAGGCACTTCTACAGGCAAACAAAACTTAACTTAAGTTTTTTTATGTAACCTAAGTGTCTCATGTCACCCTCATAACCACTTCACTTCCATTCATCTTTTAGAAAGTCTACCCAGGACGTTTTTTGCCCTAAACCCAGGTCAGCGGTTTTGTAGCCTAAATTCACCAAACCACAAACCGTACGGGTATGTATAATGACGTGCTATTTTTAGAACGTTCTGCTGTCCCGTGATCCGCAAAACACTCATGTGGGTCATTTAGACAAACTCTTGTATGTGTAGTTATGAGTAGTATTGACAAACAGTCTATTCTGTCAGTAAGGTAGAGATCTTGTCGCAATAGTGTCACTTTTCCAGAAGTTGACAAAATGTACCCTTTAATATCTCACTTGCTGTCAGGATATCTTACACACTCAGCAATTTTGGTCCTATATAAATGTACTATGGGGCATTTCCTGTTTGGTTTGTTAATGCTGACATTAAAGCTGCTCATATAGATGGACTTACCTCCACAGTGCCGTGTCAGTGCTGGAGAAAGGTCTGGCTGCCCCCATCATCACTCTGCTGTGGTGGAGGGCTAAATCCCAAACATCTTGGCGGTGCTAAGCCCTCAATGCAGCAATGGTGACGCTGAAAAACAAATAGCAGGTTAGAGTTAGGGGAGAAGGGGAGTATAATAGCACACAAGAGAAACAACCAATCTCCGACTTACAGCAACAGTCAGACTGGTGAGTCAGACTACATGAAAGCACATAAAAGATCAGATTTAACTTCTGGACAGGACTAGACAACTAGACCAAAGCCCTCATGAAACACTGGCTCTATTTCAAAGCAGACTTGAGTGCAGTTTGTTGTAGTGTGAAGGTAAAGCAAACCCACCACTGGATGGGATTTTAGCATAATCTGAATAGCAAAACAGACTGAACTGTTAACAAAACGATCTTATATTTAATCCATATATTATAAGGTATTCATTTTGGTAAAGCTTTGTACCTGAGCATGTGAATGCAGAGATATTCTGTGATACAATCAGAAAAATGAAGACAGCAATGTGCTGCGTTTGTGTCCTCTGAGAATTTTATCAGTTCCTCATTAAAAAAGTGAGTGAAATACAGAAATCCCCAGGTAACATGTGAAGCTGTGGTCTCCACTAATAAGAGCTACAGGTGTGAAAGTCAACTTTCTCTGTTGTTGTTTCTCAAAAATAGAGGTTTGAGAACTTTTCTTGTTTAAAAAGTAACTTTTAGAAGTCTGAATAAGCTTTCTGGCCATGCCAGAAGTGTTTTCCATCACTGGAATCAAGGAGACATTGACCAGCACCTTAAAAATTCAGTTCATGGTTAATCTTCCAAATAGTCTGAATCTTTTTTTGGTGGTTTTTTAACATTTTCTGAGGTGTGCATCAGTCATCAACAGCTCACGTGTATTGTGGGTCACAGCTGCAGAGGAAGGTTTTCTTAATTAGTGCTCAGACATTGCCATCATCATCATCATCATCATCATCACTTGGAGCGAGGGGAGTTAATTGGCAGAATGTGTTTCTGGCTAAGAATGCAGCAGCACCAGGAGACCAGGATACCTAATGATACAACCGGGGACACAATTTGGACTGAGGTAGGTTTTGGTACCCTGTTATTTATTGGAAACAGATAATGGTACATGTAATGCACTTCAGCTTCCACGTTGTGTATTACTGCAGCTTTCCTGTGGATGTGTGTGTTATGTGATGGATTGGGATGGGGCTCTGGCTCACACCCGTCATCAGCAGTGGACAAAGCAGAGCAGGCGAAGCAGAGCGGGGCAGCAGTCTTGGAGGACGTGAACTCCTGAACTTTGGATCCACAAACATCTCTTCTACAGGGAGGAAGGCAGGGAGGAGGAGTGTGTCCTTGAAATGGCTTTGGCTCCGTTGGCACGCTAGCTGCACATTACGACATCAACACACTGAATGTCTCCTCCTCTCTCCATGTGTGTCTCCTTGCTCTCTATAACTTTATATTTATCTGCGTCGCCTCTTTTATCTGTCTCTAATAGCCCATCTGTCTCCTTCTGTCCTTCCCCCTATCCATCTTTCTCCTGCACTCTGACTATTAGCAACTATCCATCATGTAACTGACCTCTACATACAGCTCACCAACCCCTGTACCTCCTGATTGCTGTGAGAGTTCTTGCTGCTCTTTGTGTGTGTGTTAAGGGACTGACACACACACACGCACACGCACACGCACACGCACACACACACCTAACTTTGTGCAAATGATAAACCCACACCTATTCAAGCCTTAAACACACACATCACGTGCAATCATACACTTATTGAGACACAAACATTTACTGATATTATGCTCAGGCATGCACACATGCAGAAACACATAGAAATCCATCATTTTAACACAGACACAGTTAATTTGCTCACACACAGACCATACTACGACAGAGGAACCCAGTGTTCTCTCAGCAGTCTATCATTTCATTGATCTGAAGAAGTGGAGCAGAAAGAAACAGAAGGTAAAATGCTGAGGTGAGCCTGTTCCCGGCTCAAACTACTAAATAGCATCACAAAGAACTGTGTGTACCAGTATAGAGAGACATGCCGCGATAGTACGCACACACACATTATTTCATATGAACAAACATGAATTTTGTTTTGGATCTGCCACAAACATGGAGGGTACTCCTTCCTTATAAACTAAACTTTATTCTGATGTCAAATTCATATGTAATAGGTTTATTTTTATGGATTTAGCTAACCCACAATTATATAGATTTGACCTTATAACAGTTCCAGCCATTATGTTTTCAAAAGAATTGCAATTATTACAATATTAAAGCCACAATGCCAAAACAAACAGACTGAAGGACAAGCTATTTTACTGGTACAGAAAAGACAGATGATTTGACTAAAGGCCTTTATAAGTCCACTCTGTTCCTACAAATTTATTAGCTAATTAGATAATTTAGTTATGCCAGGTGGTCTGTTTCAGTACCAAAGTAGATCCAGGCAGACACACTATCAGTGACGGTGACGACCACACAGACTGGTCTCCCCTCAAAAACGACCCCATAGGTAATTTGTACAGGCAGCAAAATATGCCCCATATTTACGTTATCTTTCGCAGCCCTCTGGCAGCCTTAATAATATGGAATAACTAAGCGATGCAGAGTTTAAATGGCAAGATTCCCACTCAAGGAGAGTGGGAGGGAGGAAGGAGAGGTGGATGGGTCGAAAAAACATCAGACTTTCATCCAGGAGAACGGGGTCCGTGTCCCATGTGAAAACAATGTGATTTTCTGCGCCTCACGTTTTGGGCATCACGCTTTTAAGTAATGGTCACTTCCCTCATTTATTAACTTATTTAATAAATTAGGTTAATGTATGTAATGTATTATAACACATTACCATGAAGTTTATTGCTCTGTGTACATAAAATTATGTGTGCGCTATTTTTAGAACTCTCCACTTTGTGAACTGTGAAACCCTCATATGTGTCTTTTTGACAAAAGCTCATGTGGGTCTTTATGAGTGGTTGTGACAAATGACCTATTCTGTCATTTAGGTTGAGATCTTGTTGGACCAAAAAGTGTATCACCATCATCACAAATTGGTTGTGTTTTCATCAGCAGCTGTTTATTAATTGGTGCAGCATCGTGCTGCTGTCAGTGTGGTTGTTCTCTCTCTTTGGCTCAACCAAAGTTTAATTATTGTCAGGTATTATGGACATTGTTTGGCTATCCTTAGCTTCCATTCAGACCAGTCCCCCTTTATTGAACGTACATGTAGGATTTGGGCAGCTTTTCCACAAGTCAGGCCCAAAATCTTCTCCCTGCGAATACTTCACGCCATCAGCCACTGTCTGTGCAACTGCTAGGACAGTTCTGAAAAGTGATGCAGAAAATCTATTGCATATAAATAAATAACCAGGGACTTTGGAAAGTATCACTATGAGATACACAGAGAGAAAAAACAGATCTTGCATGCTACTATTTTAAAAAGAACTTTATTTCACTTTTCTTTGATGTATCAGCTAAGATATATTTCCGCACAATATGTTCCCATCATCTCCGCCAAGCGTTATCTCTGCCTTAATAGTGCACACTTTCTGCTTCATAGATCTGCATTCCTTTGACCTCAAAGGCATTAGTCTCCATCTCCTCCCCTTTATAACATCTGAAAGCTCTGCTGCACCCGTGGGAGCCGGCTTCGCATTCCTGTGGGAACGCTGCGCTCCCCGTCTTGGCATGAGGACATTTTTTTCTACACATGACAAGGCCATGAAATATGACATTGACACACAGAAGCTGGTGCTTGTACAGATAGGCAGAATACAGAACAAGGTTTTACAAGCAAAACCGTTCTGACGGGGAGGAACTGCTGGCCGTCACAGCTGCTGATGAGATGTGAGGTAAGGGTGCCATTTCTGTCACGCCACACTGTATGTAAATGACAGCCGGCGTCAGTCAAGTGCGGAGAGTTAAAGAGATAGAAAGTGAAAAGAGGAGTGGGGGTATAGAGAGAGGGAGAGGGGGAGCACTGACACACTGGTCAGTGCATTTTAATGTCAATTAAAAAGCAGCACCATGACAGGAAACTCTCCATAAAGCCAAGGAGCTGTGACGGAGTGACTAATAGCAAGGACAGAGCAACGCCTCCCCTTCTTTCCTCATTGCTCCATCTTGTGTTTATGCCCCTCTATCGCTCATTTTCCTTCCAACTCTCTCATTCTCTCATTTTCTCTGCATGTTGTTACTCACAATGTCTTTCCTTCCTTGACCCCTTTGTGCTCTCTAATTTCTCTCTCCACCCCCAAGGCCAAAGATGTGAAGAACATGGATATGGATGCGGCCTTCATATGAGTCATGATAATGGCTGTAACTCCTCTTGACCCCCTCACCCCACCTTTCAGGTCCCTCGAGAGGAGCCAAATGCCAACTCTAATTTGCATAGAGCCCATTAGCTTCCCTCCAGTAACTCGAAAAAGAGGAGAGAGGCTCTGAATCACCTTATTACACACAAGAATTGGGAATTTGTTTCTAACACACCTGGGCAGCACATCTCTGGCAGCAGGGCTCGGGTGACTGCATTTGAAAACAATTAACTTTGCCGTTTTAATAATCACTCATTTGAATTCAGGTGCTACTAAATTAATTCACATCCATGTCATAGCTTTTCCCACTTTTTCCATCCATCTCCAGTTGTCATTGTTATATATTTTTTGGATAAATACTGTAATCTAACATTTTATCAGTGTTCTAAAATGCTTGAATGAATTTCCTCGCATCTCCGATGTGACAATGCATCAGCCATGCAAGGGGAAATGGTGCAATGCATTTAAGTGCATTTAAGCTACCGGTAATGCATTTTCCTCAGATATCTGTCAACAGGGGTGGACATATGGTTACATACTGAACAGTCTCTCTATCAAGGACTAGCCATTACCTGGTTACTGAATGCTTTACTGGTGCTTTCAATTATGCTTTATGAGACCTGAAGCATAAATGTGCTCCTTTGTCCTCATGGTCGTCACCGCAGTTTGACAGCAAATTCTCACTCTAACTACATGTAGCTCATTTGGTACATTTAGCTTGACAAATCAATCTGGCTATACGTTGACAGCCTCGTCTTTACAACAATAACAACTGCTGATTTACGTCACAGATGGCTGCTTTTGATTTGTCAGCTGTCATTAAAGTATCACGGCTGTATGAAGAGTTTCAATGTCAAGCTGTTAGTTTGATAGTTTTGTTGTATTTATTAACATAAGCTATGTGGGTAATTTATTTTGTTTGGTGTGACAGTAAATTATGTAGCTACATTTATTCCAACTTTGACCTTACTTGATAATAGTTGAATGTTGAATCTGACTGCAGCCCTAGAATTACACACTCAATATGTATTATGTGTCAATGGCATGACACAAGACTGGTCTCCTGTCAAAAACAACAACATAGGGCGATTGTACAGGCAGTAAATTACAAATCATATTTTTGTTATAGGCTGTCCTCCGATGCCATAGAAGTAATGATTGAGACACTCGGGGGGAGAGGGAGGGGAGGTGGAAGGGTCAAACAAATGAACATTACCCAGGAGAACAAAAATAAACTATTTTACATAACTTATGTTTTTTACTAAACTTCTGTGGACCACGGTTTGTGAATCATATTTTATTACTTAACTTATGTTTATTACATAACTTCCGCAGCTCATGTCACCCTCATAACTACTTCACTTCTGGCATTTATGTATTTACTTTTTTTATTTACCCACACCAAGGTCAGTGGCTTTGTAGCCCAAATTTACCTTAACTGCAGCCTTTTTTACAACCACGTACCATCAAGTATGTACCATGATGTGTGATCTATTTTTAGAACGCACAGCTTTGTACCCTAAGTGGCGAAACTCTCATATGGGTCATTTTGACATATGCTCAAATGATTCTGGGTTGTATTGACAAACAAGTGTAAAAGTGTGACTTCGGAGATGATTCTGATATTGCGCTTCCAGTCTGCTTCAGAGAAGTAAATACTTGTGAGACTGTAGTTTCTTGAGAGGACTTGTTGGTTGACACCTCTTGGGAAGAAATTTGTTATTTGATGTGTCAAACAGAAATATATTTGAAAATTTGACAATGCACAGCAAGGGCATGAAACTGCCCCTTTTTTTTGGTTTAGTAATCTAATCTAATGTCTAAAATTGTGCATCTGGCTCTCACTGGTCCCAAGAAGAAACAAAGAGGCCACAGATGCACTGATACCTCTAATGATTATATTAATTAACAGCTGCTGCAAAAAATTCCCTATCTCCCTTCATTCAAACCATTTTAATTAAAGATGAAGGGGGGAAATATTGTCAACCTAAAATCAGGAAGAGAAGCGTGAAAACATAATCTTTTGTTTGGGTTAATTTGACCCTTTGTCACATCCATATGGGCAACTCCACCACCTAACCATGCATTTCAGGCATGCCCACCCAAAATGTACTTTCAGGTACATGGTGCCCACCCATGTGAGAGGAGATTAAATAAAATACAACCTTTTACAACTGTATAAAAAGTCAAGATGCATACCCTGGAGCAGATTAGCTTGGTGGACACACATGTAGATTAAAGATTGCAGTCTCCAACACATGTAGTGTAATCTTGTTTACAAGGAGAGTACAATTTCATTAGTGTTATTAATAAAGTGAGGTTCTGATTGTCACTTCTATTTATTTTGTGGTGCGTACTGTCCCACTGTATCTTGCTTTAAAATTAATTCTGAAAGTTGATGCACACACACTCATACCAAACTGTAAACAGAATAAATTGGTGTGTTTTTTTGTAAATACAACGTGGATAATGCTTCTCATCTTAAATGTTTACCTTTGAGTCAGACATCACTGCCCACAGACTCAGTCTGAATATAACTGAACTAACGTGCTATTAGGAGCATAAAGAGCATGGAGATTTAAAGGACTGTGTGCTTATAACACCACACACCAACCAAAGACTCTGCCCTGACCAGATCAAACTAAAGCATTATCTCATTCAGGAGTGTGGACATTCGTTACGGATTTGTCAGATAAGCTGAAGAGCACAACAACAAAGACTTCAGTGTTCCTGCATTCTCTCCTGTTAACACAAGGAAACTGTTTGGCCACTTCAGAAGGCATGACAGGAAAATAAAGAGACACAATCTTGGAGAGATAATCAGAAAAAGAGCCCAAAGTGTTTTATAACCTCAAACAAATACAGGCACACAAGTGGTGATCAGAGCTGGAGATTTATCAGGCCGAGCACAGCACATTTTATGCCTTTATCTCCCTCGGTATACGGGCAGATATGAGAACAGGTCAGCAGGATGCCTCTGCCCTCACCACCCTCCCAGCCTTCCAGCTACTGAAAGCAGTCAGAATAAAAGATGATTGCTTTCTCGGAAAAGTCGGAAAATAGTTTTGTCTGGTGTTCTGGTGAATATTAGATTACCGCTGAGCATTCTCAACAGATCTGTGTGAAATGAAGACACTTGGAAGGAAAGGGGTCATTTGCCAAGCACAGACAGTGAATAAGTAACAGATGTAGAAGAATCAGAGCATTCTAATAAAGAGAGATAAAGTCTTTTTACAGTTCAAAGGCAGACAACGGGACAAGTGAAGAAAAATCTATGGTGGGATTCATTTTCGAGGAAACGTATAGCTTTAAGTTTTAACTGCCAGACAATTGCTAGACATTACTTTAATTTGGCGATACCAGCCGTGTCAGCTTAAAGTTTTCACCTTGAGGTGCATATGTTTCATCATGGCATATTATGGCCTTGAAACACTGTAGCGGGAACAACTACCAAAGCAGTTTAGAGTACAGATAACAGATTTTGCCAATGTGATAGCATCAACATGCAGTCATGAAACTTTACAGGTGTGTAGTTGAAATCAAAATGTATGGCCAGTTAAATAATTTGGGCATGGTCCTACCAAGTGCATCCAAAGTAGGGGGGTTTGAAGAAGGGAAGGGGCCACTGGCCCGATTCAGTGATTTGGCTGATGTGTCCTCTAGTAAAATCTTGTAATGAGTACATGCTTTTGTGCAGCAGCGTGGACTCCATGCAAGTTCAAATTCTGTTAGCTGGAAACTGACAAGAAGCAAAAAGTGCCAAGGCAGCACTGCGGGTGTCTCAAGTCTACAGGACTGGAGGTCCAGAACAATCCAGGGTTTGTTTTGTTTTTTTATTAACCACATGAGCTCTATAAAGCCTGATCTATTTCCTGTGATTTATTTGCCAGCTGTGCTCTATTTTGAGGTAATGTCAGCAATACAATCAATAATCATTGTCAGTTTTACATGCATTTTGCAGACATTTTACACATGCATACCTCTAAATTGTATGTTGTTGACAATGGCGTTTGTAAGTTAAAGAGGCTGCTAAAAGCCTTCCTCCTTGACAGTCTCAGATTAACCTCCTCCCATGGATATTATACAGTACAGTATAAAGCACTACACAGAGAATTATGGGAAACAATCAAAGCAAAACTGTTATGCAGACATTTTCTTATTGCATAGCTAACCACTTATCACAAATATTCAAACTGCTCTACTCATCTAAATGTAGGCCAGATTTTTATGTGCAACAGGCAGCAAATATTATTTGAAGGGGAGGGTATATTGTAGATACTCAATATCAATAGACTAAAATAAAGTGGGATTGGGTCATACCCAGTACATATAAACCATCCATATGGTTCCTGACAGTCTTTACCAAAAATGTAGGCAGATAATTCACATACTTAAACAATGTATTAGGCCAGTATTTGGGTGGTTTTACAGCCTTTTGGGATTTCAGTCAAATTGTCACATGGTGACATTTTCTTAAATGACGGCTCACTATCTAAACACCAGCAGTCTCTTACGTAACAGATGGTTAGTCAGCGTGGGCAGCTGATAGAGGGTCCAGTGGACCAATCTGTCACTTGGCAACCACCATTACCAACGTTCAATCACTTCCGCACAAAGTGACATGAAGAGTGTAGAGATGGACGCCAATGGCTCAGTAGGAAGCCATTTGTCTAAGATTGGGCCTCCCACTCTGTTGCAGCACACATCAAATCAAATCTTTATTGTTCCATCTCTGTTTACAACATAATTACGAGTGGATTTATGCCACTACTGTCCCCCAGCTTTGCCTTGAGTGCAGAGTTTCCACATAGTTGGGTGTCCTTGCATGCTGCCCGCACACCTGGCACAGCAGGGGAAACAGATTAAGATGGCATATGCAGCAGTTACTGGACGGCCTCCGCAAATGTGTGTCTTGGGACAGGCAGTAAAACAGTGAAGTAATCCAGTCACACACTATTTTGCATGCACTTTGCTTAAACTGCACACAAACACAGAGGAATACACATATTAGCATCTACTTCATGGTGGGTTTAAAAAAAAAAAAAATTTTTAAGATTTTTAGCTTACACAAGCCTGCATCCAAGTTGAACTAAACCGTTTGAAAATCATCAAAAGGGCAAGACCTGAGCCATACTCAAACCATGTACAATTCTAGCTGCATTTAAAGTGTGTTACCCAGCAAACTGAAGCCTGAAATTACAAGTAGAAAGCTGTGCATGTGTGCAAGGCCAAGAATAAATGCTGTAGATGCTTTCCACCCGTGTAATCTTCATCTCACTTCCTCACATTACCACAAAGGATTCTTTCTCCTTCCCTCAATCACACAGTAAAAGCATGCTGAGTGCTGCAGTTTGTTCAGTTGATGTTAAAAATACAGGCAAAAGTTGCACACAGGGGCAGAGCAAGACATTGTAAACAATCAGGACTCAGCCCAATGAATGTTAAGCCATGTTGATGCAATTTAACACACGTTTCATTTGTTTTCATCACATCATTATTAAGTTTTTGTATTAATACACAATAGATTAATAATTTAATATGCAGAGGGCTATGACAGATCTATGGATTGTAAATGTATAAGCAAATATCAGGGTCAAATGTATGCAAACACCTGTCTGAAAATACAAAGTATTTCTAGGGTCGCAATAGCTATGAGAAACTAATTTTTTTCACTTAATTCATCATATTTAATACATCTCTTTTTCATTCTGCATCTAGTTTCTTTCAGCTCCCCCTTTGTCAACCAGGTGGATAATTAATGTAGGAAAAAACATTAAGTTATAAAGAGACCAGACCAGAAAGACCAGACACTATATATATATATATATATATATATATATCAAACCAAACAACCTTTGAATGTCACTCACTAGTAACCTTTCCATAGAATACCATATCCATACGTGGTCGTGTTCCTATCTAGATAATTTACCTAAATGATCAAAAATCCACCCCCAACTGTGAAAGTATGGTGACACATACATGGTGAAAATTTGGCCAAATTGCCTTCAGCCATGCTGTATCACAGCCATCTGAGCCACTTAAAAGCCCCATGTGGCCTACGAATACATGTTTTCTGGACTCATCATGAGTAATAGTCTCTTTCTTAAGGTGCCTTATGGGTCTGACCTTTTCCACTATACTGAATGTGCAAATTACTCTTGATTTGGTAACCTGTGACTTTTTCCCCCCTTTCCTTTTCTCCTTCCCCAGAAAAGAAAATGTGCTGCAACACACCAAAGCCCAAGTCAATTCCACAGCTGCCGAGTCATACATCATATTTTGAGTGTATGGATTTCTAATATCTCGCTACAGCAGTCAAGATGATGTAACAGATATGGACTCTGAGCACATATCAAATAGATTCCTTGATGATATTCAATATGGCTGCCAAGAGACATTTGATCAGATTATTAAAACAGATAACCTCATATATATTGAAATATACTTTGAAATCTCAAAAGTTCTGCTGGGGGTAATTAGGGGTAGGATGGCGTCCGTTAATTACTTTTTGGAAGAAGAAAGAAGTAGGAATAATGTGTTCCTGCAGTTCAGCTGGTTGCATTCTCGCTGCATCCCCAGCTGAATTGAATACCTGACCTGCTCATCAAATCATCAGAAAAACATATTGTATTGATTGTGGAGAGTTGCACCAGCTCCATCAGACTTTCACATGTTCAAGGTGGAAAAGGAGTCTTGATGGTGGATTTGTGGAAAGTGCAAATAATCCTGCGGGAAATCACCACAAGTACTAGCTTAAGGCCAGACTCTATGCGGTGGTCAGACGTGCAGCAGGGGAGGATGCGCCAATGAGGCATATGAAAGGGAAATGCTTATGTATGCTGAGTCAGTAGCCGAGCGCTGGGCTGGGTTTGCCCTGTGGAGGTTGGACGGAGGGCATCTGTAGTAAAGTCACCCTGTGAGCTCACACTATTTTTTGTTAGGAAAATTCAATTCAGTTAACCTATTCCAACAGAAACATTTGCTGCATTCTTGCTAGTAGATTTTTTGTTGTAATTGATTTCACGTTGATGATTTAATAGTTTTCCTAAAAGTATGCCTTCTCTGCTCCCCACCTGATTTTATCCACACAGTCTACCTGACAGCTCAACTTGGAGCACAGCTGGAGAGGTGTTTGGGTGGGAGCTGCTGCTCATATTGCAGTGCACTTTTCCAACATGTAAACCTTTCGATTCTCATGTCAGCTCCTACCAACAGGCAGTACCAGCAGAAGGAAAGGTTAAGAGACAGAAAGTGAAAGAAAGAGGAAGAGATGGTGGAAGGGCAGAGGAGACAGGGCCACAGCAGGACACCCTTCAGTATGGCAGACTCAGGGAGAAGAGAGAGGATGAAGATTGGAACAGGTAGAAAAAATAATCTTCCATTTTTTCTTTCTTTTTATTGAATAAAAAATGCATCAGAAGAGGCATGTGGTGGGGGGTCGTCCTTGGTTGTTGCAAACTCAAAATGTTTAGCTCACCTGTCATCCCTTGACTCATTTACTTTCACTCTAAATAGCCACTTCAGCAGCTAATACATTCCCCTAGGGGTGAGTCTGGCTGCTGCTGAGTGCAATATTGTGTTTGTGTTTGCTTTAAAAAAGGCTAGAGAGCTGGTGCTACGTTAAAAATAACAGCCACTTCTTTTTTCAGTACATAATTGCTGACCAAGGAGGGGAAAGATAAAAAAAAATGAAGGACATGACGCCAGATATCACAAAATGATAGAGATATTGAGAGAAAAGGGGGAAGGAGTAGGCCAGATCCGCTCTGCAAACTCCCACTGGGTACTTATGTTAGTGGGAATTCCATTAGCAACGATTAAAAAACCATCACACTAACAGTTTGTGAACCTAAATAATCACAGGGTCCCGTTTCACTGATGCCTCCCTCCCATTTTCTGAATAGCCAGGAGTGTTGCTGCTTTCACCTTGTGGTCTCTAAAGGACCCTGTAATCGCCATTATGTGTATGGAGGACTTAGGAGGAGACCTCGTCAGGGGAGTCAAGCTGTGCACCGGCTCTCTCTGAGAATCACTGAACCCTTAGAGGGATACCTAAAGCCCCCACACTTTGCACCAATCTTCTTTCCTGCTCTTTCTCAGAGGCCTCTTCAACATCATTTCACCCCACTGAGTGCTTGTGAAGCCTGCAAGTATGGTAAGTGATATAAGACAACCTTGCAATCTTCCAGCAGTACTTTTTGTATCCATCCCTAGAGCCAACACACAGAGGAAGACTGAAGCTGATAACATCTGCACATGTTTTTTCCTTTCCTTCTGCCTCAATGAAAATCATAATAAAAGTGAAAAATAAAAATAGAATGAAGACAGCCTGGGTGCGGTTTGAGTAGATACCATTTCTTTGCCTGAATCCACCCCACGGCCAAGCTTCTTTACAGCTTGTTTGTGACCTTGAATAACCTCATACTGAACTTTGTCAAATTATCACTTCCATCAGTGCATGTGCTCACCTAACTCACTGGCACCAGGAGATTAATTATTTCTAAGAGAGAAAACATGAACAGGATAAAAGTAACACCAAAACTAATAATGAGATTCTCAGAGTGAGAGCTCCTCCAAACTTCATGGCTCCAACTGACTTTAACACTACAGCATTGTTTTCTACTAAATAGTCTACTTAGACTGATAAACTCAGCCATCTTGTTCTACTCACACATTTTTTGAGTCAGAAACATTGTTCTCAATGGTTTCCTTGCATAATTAATTTAATAGAGCCTTGTTGTGTTGTTGTTGTTTTTTTTGATTAACCTGTAAAACTTTTTGATATCATGATGGAAATATAAACAAAACCCATGACTAGACAAAAACCAACCCACTGGTTGGTGATAAAACTATAAATAGGACCAAAGGACCAAGAATTTCCTGGTAACTTTAATTCTGGGACTTCTTTTCAAGGAACTAAAAGGTTCCTTCAGCCCATTCTTTCCTAAATTTTCCTAAGTTTAAAACTTCCTTGTTTAGGTCGTAATGAAGTCCTCGAAAAGCTCTAAACCCCTGGAAATTTTCCTGCAGTCAAAAAGGGAAACAACCCTTTCAGTCAAAGTCAAAAATATGTACTTTAATTTGATTTAATGCTCAGTATTTTTTTAAGCTGCTGGAAAATGTTTGTTCTTAGCAAACCAGAGTACCAGCAGTACATTTGCTTGGGACTATTTTCAGTTTGGGGACATGAAGATTCCCCCGAGTGACTTTGTAGAAGTCACTCGGGGGAATCTTCATGTGTAAAATAAAGTGATTCATATAGCAGACAAAAGACTCTTGTATACTTGCTTTCGCCAATTAAATGTTTTTAGACATATATATATATATATATACCCTGACATTGTTCTGTTCTACTCAATGATGTAGCGACCCCTCAGTTGAGCTGATCTCACGATGTAGATGTTGAAGCAGTGTGAGTTTAATGCAACGATAGCGGACAAAAGCTAATGGACGGGCAGGAATCTAGGAGAGCAGAGTTATACATCTTTCATGCTCCCTTAAGCACGGACCAATTTGAATATTTCTGATACGCTATTTATGCTCACTGCTGCAGCACGGATACTGAGAGAGACATAGCGATAGAGACAGCAAGGGAGAGAGGGAGGTGTGTGTGCGTGTGTGTTGTTATGTGAAAGGCATGAGTGTGCAAAAGACAAGAGAGCAAGATGCATTATTTAACTCAGATTTCATTGGAAGTGAATACCCTCGTTATAAACCAAAATGCAGCCGATACTTTAGCTGTATCCAGATAGACTTTATACCCAAGTACACTGTAAGCACTTTGATCTGGATTTAAATAGTTTAACAGATAAATATTCCCCCAGTGAAAATATATTAATATTCAATGATGCTGTACTTATTTCATCACATTTTAAAGAGACAGTCATCATCAGTGAAAATACCACATGCAGTCAAATTAAAGTTACCCTTACAGCCAGAGGTTCCCAACCCGGCACATTACATATACTGCAGTACTTGTTATTGTGTTTCTATCATTGAATTTGACTGTTAACAGCTGCTGTAAACAGCATGCATTTTCAGCCGACCTACCCCTTATGAATAAAGGTTCAATGATTTAATAAATTAAAGAAAGAACATGTCTAATTAGTAGCAAGGCTTATTTGCATGTCAACAGGAAAAATACAGAGATGATGCCTGATCCAAACCTTAAATTATTTGTATACATGCATGCTAATATTCAAACAGGCTCATGGGAGAACACCTGTGTAAATCTAACTAATTGTGTGTGTGTGTGTGTGTTAGTGGCAATTAGCTTGGAAATTATGCCAACTATGCATCTAGGTCGAAAGCAGTTAACTGTTACAGAGGCAATCCATGTGATGTTTTGTTTACCGGGAAGTGCTCCTGAAAAGCATTATTTGAAATACCAAAGTCAGAGGGATGACTCTGACTCAGGAACTGAGGTAAACAACAGGAGCATTTCAGTGAAAATTCATCCTGAATTGCCGTCCTTTGATTACTACTGTCGGTGAGGCAGTAGATATGAATGTCTGAGCTTGATTAGTTTTCAGAAAATAAAAATATCACATGCTGAATGATATTGCCTCAGATTTAAGTTTCAGGGGATCATAGATGTCAAAAGAAGAAATAAATACTTCGGGAAAAAAGCTAATGTAGCAAACAGACTAAGATTTCAAAATGTACACAGTTAAAACATAAGAAAAAGATGCGTACATAGTTGAATGGCTTTTACACATTGTATATTTGCAAATATTTTACATTCCATAATCAAATATGGAGACAACTTCAGATATTCTTTGGTCACACAATGGCCAGTCTTGCTCAGTCCACTCAATCCTTTCAAATCTGTGAGCAAAGCTGAACAAAGTGGACATGCACGTAACGGCCATTATGCAGCATGAAGGGGGATCACACCGTACAGCCCGGTGAGGCTTGGAAACCTTGTTTTTTCATTTTATTCATCTTCACTCCCTCTCCTGTGTCAGCTGCAAGCACATCAGACAATAAGACCATCCCTTTTTATTTCAATATTGATCTCGGATACCAATGCAGAGTCTTGTAGTAATTGAGTCTTATCTTGATGGTTGTACATTTAATGAGGTTGGCTGTGGCCGTAGATCCCTGTGGGGTGGCAAAACGGCTGGATGAAAGGGATGCAAGCAAGGAAGGATTGAGGGAGGGAACATAAGCTTTCCTGAAAGAAGCAGGTCCAAGGCCTAACAAAAGGATGTGACTGACTCACATGTTTGAATGATGGTAAAAAAAAAAAAACACCTGCTAGTATGATAACAACTCAGCCAGTGTGTCTGATCTCTGCCGTTATCTGTATTGGGTTGTTGTCAAACAAGTGGGAGAACAGGAAAGCACTAGACATGCAGTTTTTATGGGCAGGAAAAGGATTCCCGAGCCTTCAATACAGGGAAATGTGAAGATGCAGCGTATTAGAATTGCAAGAAACAACAAAATTGAAGGAAATTGTATATGTGAACCTCTGTTTGCATTATGAAAGATAGCAAACATATTGTAGCAGCATCTGATACTACAAGACTGCAATTGTACTTGAGACTATGGCTGTTTTTCTCGTGAGTGGTGTGAAATGATTCACCACGTCATTACATCAGATGTCTGGCCTTCTTCATTTTCACCATAAATATACCATCCAAAGATTGTTTCTCTTGGCTTAGTGCTGCCATAAAAGCATGTGCATAGCCTTACTTGGCATTGTCACTAGCTATATGATGAATGTATCTACTGAGTGATATGTGTTGCACCGAGTGCTGTCTATTGTCTGAGTGTCTGTCTGCAAGCACAACACTCGCTCTCAAACAGTTGTCAAGATACCCAGACAACAAGATATCTGTCAAGTTATTTTTCAAGTTATTAATATCTCTGCACCAGCAGTGAACACTTTGTGTACATTTATTATACTTGGCCAATAAAGACATACTCATTTAGCACAGTAAACACACTCCAGCTACACATTTTCTAAAAAGCGTCTAAACACCGAGCGGTTCACTGATTCACATTGAATAACAAGGCTGGCAAAAAGGTCAATATCTGTTCCCATTTAGATTTTTCCTAAAATCAATTGCTCATGAGAAGAGTGGATTTAATGAGTTGTGATAACGAGCGCAATCTATTTTATCTTGATCTTTCACAAAATCGACCAGACAAATGGTAAATGCTCAATGAAACTGAAAACATTTTATCTCCACATGCATTTCTGTAGCCATTATGTAAATGCCGCGGCTAAGTACATAGTAAACTGGGAAATGTCATTACAGTTCCCCTGCTTATTAGCACCAATCAAATGCTTACTGGAAAAAGATGATTGAATATAAACTATCCCTGCCGAACTGACTGACACCGGGTCGGCCTGTCAACCTGTCTCCTGATTCATCCACCTCAACCTCCAAGCCCCCCACCACGACCACCACCTAAAACAAGGACATCTACACAGGACACATAATGAGGGGAAGTGAGGCAGCAATGCATTCAAATGCTCAAAATGTCAAATGTAACTCATAGTCAGCCATTTCCTCTGTGCTTCCTGTGGACAGCCACCAAGGGGCTCAGTGTCATTTAGAGGTGAGAGCAGCATGAGCCAACCACAGAAAATATTACTTTTATTCAATGGATTTGATATGATTGACAGCCTCGAATTGCTTTGCCCACGACCTTGGAGGACTGGTGCTCAGACTGAAGTTAGCATTTTGTGTGGGTGTGAAACAGTGGCCCTGCAGTCAAGTCTCATACTGATGCAGCTCCTTGTTTGCCTCTGCTTTGTATTTTCAGACCAAACGCAGCATATTTACATGCACTAAATTTAGAGAATAGTGGGAGCATCAGCATGTATGATGTATGGCAGCGTGCATGGCAGTTTCTTTGGTATAACCTGTGAGGCCATGGGGTTAATGACAAATTTTACAAGTCATTATACCGAAACATGTGTTGGTCTTAATGTTCCAGCTGTCTTGCTGATAAAACAAAGAGGTTGTTTGAACCGTCCTTTAACTTCAGTTAATGTAAAAGACCTGAAATGTGCTATTAAGTCATCAATATGATGTACAGAGTAGAATCAGAGTCGTATTCTGTTGTATGCTGATGATGTTGTCCTATCTAGCTTCGCAGTTAACAACTATTTTTATTTATCCATCTTAAAAAAAACTTAGATTGTTAATCCATAGAACATTAAAAGAAATGTTTGAAAAAAAAATGATATCAAGATGGCATCTGTCAACAGAACTGGCAGATGTGGATCATACAGTTCAGCAATGTTGCTCAATAAATGTTGTGAAATGACTGACTGATTTTCCATCAACTGGACAATTAATCAAATAATTACAGTTCTAATCCTGTCCAGGAATGAAAACGACATGCGACAACTTTTGTTTGTAAATGAAAACCAGAATGATACAATTTCTGAGACTCTCAGCCTTGCAATAGCATGGACCACTTTCATTTTAGTGATAAGAAGTTCAACTTTACAAAGTTCTACAAGTATTTGGGTGACAGCTTAAGGTTTTTTGCTAAGGTATAAAGTCTCCACAGAAGGGCACTTTGGGAGTTATTGACCAGACTACGCCAATGGTTTTCTCACATGCACAAAACAAGCCAAGGTTTGGGTTCATCTGAGTTATCCTGGGAGCAAAGATATCCACAACTGATCCATCTGACACTCATTGAGCATGCATGAATATGATACCATTTTAACATATGTAGTGAAGTACATTTTGCATGTGTCCCATCTAGACACAGTTTCTTGTCTTCTCTACTCTAGATGAGCAGACAATTTTACGGTTTTATGGAGTTCCCTCTATTTCTCTGAGTCACTGCCTTGTCGCCTCCTCACCCTCAGTGTCGATTTTTCTCTTTCCTCCTCCCTCCTTATCTCCCCACATACAGACAAAACACACACACACACTAAGAAACATATGCTTGTGGTGCAATGAAAGCATCTGTCCTCAGGAGAGTTTGTCCCAATGGCCTCAGCCAAGTGTGTGTGGGCTGATGAGGTGAAAGTAATCTAAATGGTGTTCAGAGCGGCAGGGGTGGCACACGACACCCACATACACACTCATGGCAAATCGTATCATCACACCCATATTGTGGCATATGGGCCTTTCCAGAGGACGCCATTGCTCCAAAGGGGGTGAAAATATCGAAAATGAGTTGAACCTCTACTGAGATGGGGGGTCACTGCCTTTCTTTGCAATTTTCTGTCCCTTTCTCTCAGGGGTCAGTAATTGAGCGTCGGAAATTGGAGAAATTGCCACAAAGTTGAAACAAAGTCACAAAACAGCTTTATTTTCTCGGTTATATATGAGCAGGGAAAAAGCCAACTGGGAACAGATGAGAAGGCCAGAAGGTGGTTTTATGTCTTTCCATGTTTGCACAAAACACAAAACAAGTGTGCATGTGTGTGCGTGTGCTGGCTGGCAGTCATTCAGTGGCAGTAATTTCCCTTGTCATATATGGTTCTGTTAGTAAAGATGCTCTCACTGGTCCCTGAGCTGATTTCCAAATGTAGAGCAGAGCATCTCCTGACACACAGCTTGGCGGCTAAGTGCAACTTGTTTTCATCTTCAAGGACAAGGTGACCCCTTGCCATTGACATTAAAAAAGGGAAAAATTGAGAGCATCTGATCTTCTGGGGATATTAAAAAGACAAATAGGCATCCTTCGATCAGCATAGCAACCGAGAGAAGTGTTTGATGCCGAGTGAGAATACAGGAAAACTTAAGACACTGAAGGACATTTTGGTCCAGGCTATATGGTGGCTATATCTTACACAGAGCCGCGGAAGAAGCAGAAAAATAATACAAGCTTTGTGAAAAAGTAAAGTTTGAAATTAGTCACACAGAAAAACTGTGCATAATCAGAGAGTTTTTTAAAAGGGCATTATAAAAATAGACAATGCGAGAGTGTAAGTTATTAGAAATGACAGTAAACATTTACATACCAAGTAATCTACAGAATAAATCTCTCGTCTTCATTATGCTTTCAAGATTATCCTCCTCAGTCCCAAGTGGAAGCAGTAATGACAAAATGCTTCACTACACCAGCAGAGAAAGGAGACGCTCACAGTATCAAACAATTCATCATCCCAGAATCGAAAGATCAAAGTTTGAACTAGATTTATAATTTACTTTGAATCTTGGCAAAAAGATGTATTTTGAGATTCACCGTTTTCACTTATCCCTTTTTAGAAGGACAATTTAATTTTGCTTTATCCATCCCTGGGCTTGCTGATATATTCATAGAAAACAATAAGTGTCCTTCCACATGCATACAATCTGAATCTTGGCAATTTCTTTCCCTTGGCTTTGCAGTATCTACAGAAATATAATCTGTGTGTCTGTATTAAAATTCATGAGGACAGATAAGAAGGGACTTTCATTAGTGTAGGATTCTGAAGCTGGTAGTTTTGGGGGAAAGTAAAAGCCAAAAATCTTCTAGCAGCAGTTTTTAGGATACAATCTGAGGTCAGAGCAGGGAGGTCGTGGCAGTTCAGTCAGTTTCACTGATTATATGCGTCATGACTGGTGGATTTTTCACAAACAAAAAGTGGTTACGCCATTTAGTACATCTGACCTGCTGTGACATGTTGCACAGTTTCAACATTCATTTGGCCAGTAGAAGGTGCTCAAAGCACACAGTGTGAAATAGCAAACTATTATTATTATCATTATATTACCATGAGTCAACATGACATTGCATATTTGAATAGTATTTTATTATGGACAAGTTAGAACCATTGTGTTGAATGATATAACCTTTATTCTAAAACATGACATGCATCACAAGTATTGCATTAATTTCTGCTTAGGACTTTCCATCAATTCTATTAGCATCTCACATGTCAGAACGTTTTGCCAAATACTCATTAGCCAGCAGCTGCAGCTTTACCAATATTTATTTTCTCTGGTAACAAACATAAATGTGTATATCAATATCCATTTAGCCAAGTGATATTGTATATCAATATGGGCTGGCTTGGATGTTTTGGCAGGAAGCCAGTTCAAGTATATTTTCCTTTAACTGACTAAAGAGCTGAGGAGCTGCCTCTTGCTCTCACCTCATAGATATTTCAGTGGCCAACAACAGAAATGTGGGGAGGGATTCAGCCTGTGCTTGACAGTTCTCCTTACTTCCATGAAAAACTAATACGGTGCGGGTGCCCACACTCTTTGTCAACACTCGGCACGTCTGGCACTGACACACCTACTGCTAATTAATAGTGAGGACAGAAGTGGAGTGCCACGGTCCTCTCTGTTTTAAGCGTATGTCATGCTGTCACCAGAAATTTGTTTTGTGGCGGGGACTCGACTGTGACTGCAGGCTTCCTGACAAGGCTTCAGGCGGTTGGTTTCTAAGCACCAGCTGGTCACTTATTAGCTCTGGCATGCATTGGAAGTGCTATTGATGCAAAGTTAATGGAGAAAAACAGTCTCAACTCCTGAGCCTATTTTCTCAGTCCACAGCCAGAGCTGGCACAGAGCTACAACCACAGGTACTATTACAAACATTAGACCTCAACATTTATGTGGAAGACATAACAAATTCAGAGTATAACATTAATGTTATGAATGTAATAATCAGATAAAAAATTTTTGAACAGCATCTCATTATACTGTACCAGGTTTGAGAGGTAAACTTGTCCTTCCTCATTAAATTCATGAAGATGTAAGCCTGAAGCAGGCAACAGAGGCAATGCCTGAAACTACCGTATTCTTGAAAAATTGAAACTCACGTCCAGATCATATTGAGTAAAAGTTCCAGTTATACCCAGGTGAATAGGACTCAATACAAAATATACATACAAACACAGGATTGACTGGTTCGATTCCTTAGCTGCAATTTACCTGTCAATTATCGTTGAACCCCCTCACTTGTGGTCACAATCTTTTGGCAGTGACTGAAAGAATGATTTCACAGACAAGCGGCCAAGATGATATTTCTCCGCAGGGTGGCTGGTCTCACACTACGTGACAGAGTTAGTGAGTCTAGGGATTTGGGAGGACCTTGATGTCATGTAGCTGCTCCTTCATACTGAGAAGACGCCAGCTGAATTTGGGTAAACACTGAGGATTCCCCCTGGCCGCCTCCCTCTGGAGACGTCCTGGGGAAGACCATTTGTTTGGAAATCTCTCAGAACAGGGTTTCCGTAGGTTTCGAGTTAAATTCAAGATGTTTGATGTTCATTTTAGAAAACATTTCAAACATTCAACATAAGACGGGCAGCACAGTTTGAATTACGGTTTCTTGTTCCATATTACAGTATGATCAATACACTTAAAATTCAGATTATTGGATTTTAGACTAACAGAAATACTGCAGGAGGCCCTGCAGGATTTTGTTTGAGGGAGAAAAAAGACCTGTCCTGCTTGCGCATCCCTGCCCAGTAAGCTACTCAAAACATATATATGGTTTCTCATGATAGCAGTGAGGGCAGAGATCTCAGTGTAAATACTGTATGCATCCATAGTTTTACAAGCACTGAAATCAGCTCAAGGCCAATTGCTGCCTGTTGCATAATAGCTGATGGACTGTTTGCTCTTCTTCTCAGCTGTCCTTGTGAAAGTGGAACTCCAACAACTGTACACATCAAAGTCTGCTTTTTGGTTTTTGTGAGTACTACTACATGAAGTCTGATAAACAGAGTCAGCATCATTTGAGTCTGGAGACTACAAGTTAAATATGAAAGAAATCTGGGAGTGTGGATTTAAAAAGAAGATCTGTTAATACTCAAGTTGAATCATGGGTAATGTAGGCACCAGATTTTTATCTGATAAGGACAATAGCGCTGTGTGGAGTTACAGCCATATCAAGTTAGGCTGACCAAATTTAGTTTGTGTTCTGGAAAACTGAGTTTTAGAAGTTTAGAATTAAGAATTAACTATTTTATTTATTTGTAACTGACCAAATAATTTGTTCTCCAGTTACAATTGAAGCTTCTGACTTGTCAGAATTAAGAATTAATTTAAGTTTGTTATATATGCCCATTTTATTTATTACAGTAGTACAGTTGTATAATGTTCTACAATATATCTTTCATGTTCAACTTCTGACAGAAAAATAATTTTTCAATCCAATATCAATCTAACCTTGTGATATCTTCACATCTCAGGAGTAAAAAGGAACCTTTAAGATTGACAGAAACAGTGTTTTGATTTATATCATGCTATATATTGATATCGACCGTTTTGTAAAAAAAGAGAGACTTTTTTCCATATAAGTGAATAGATTAATTTTTAGTGCTACACCAAACATTTGGGCAGTGACAGTGCTCCTCAGGACATTATAGAAGTAAAGCAGATGGCATAAATCAAGCAGCTTGGACGGTAGCCTAAAACTAGGTAAACGCATTTATCAAGTGCCTGCAGACAATTTTATGCACTATATGGCAATCCACTGAGTCAATTCTCCAATGCTGTGGCTTGATTTATCAGTGAACGAGCTGTGGCTCAAGGAGCCGCAGATGGCCATTTTGGCTTTTGTTAAGATCAATTCCATGACCTCTCTTTACGAGGTCAGTCTGCTACGTCATGTTCCTTATGTGGTTAATGAGCTAGCCTCCACATTTCACCTCAGTAAACATGACCTCCACCTCCACCTTTCTCTGTATAATGTACACAGTAACAAAGATATGTGCCATCAAAGCCCATTACCAAGAAGAATGAGCATGACACGTAGAGTGGCGGTCTCAAGTGTGTGTCTTGCGGTCTGGTGTCGATGAAAAATGCCATGGAGATGAATGGCAGGGAAGAAAACTGGGACTGTGTATGAGGGAGAATATATGTGAGATAAAAGAGCATGAGTGAGTTTATGTGTGTAAAGAAGAAAGACAGAGGTGGTGACAGAGAGAGACAGAAGAAAATCACTCTGGAAAAAAATCAAAAAGACAGAGGCACATACAGTGACTGAGGTCTCTGCAGGTGGTCCACAGAGCCAGAGTCAAAGTGAAGACAGTTCTCAGTTATTCTCCATCAGTGTCACGCTCCTTTCTGTCTCTATGTCCCCACCAGCTGCTCTTTGTTTTCTCACCCATTTGGCTACTGAATTTTAATGCAAACCTTTGACAAAATGAAAATTAGACACATTTTTCTTTGTCAGAAAAGAAATCCTGTGCCTTAAAGACCTGAGATTATTATTGTTATTTATTGTCAAATGCTGTTGAGACATAAAAAAAAAACTCACCACAGCACCAATTGCTGCCAAGTTTATGCGTTATTTATTCAACAACTGCATTGCCATTGCTTTTTTTTTTCCTCTATAACTTTTTTTTTTGTCTTTATCCCTCTTCTACCTGTCACCTTCATACTGTTCTTATAGTTTCATTCTCCATACTGTCTGCATGTCTCACATGTACACATTCTTTCTCAATGCCCTTCCACTCCGTGGTCCTGCTTCACTCATTTTCCTCCTCAACACCGTTCTCTTGTCCCTCCCTCTCACTTCCTTCACCTCTTTGGATCACAGCAGTTGGCCAGTTGAACAGCTGTGCTCACCCGCCAGGCCAAAAAAAAAAAAAAAGTCACACCATTGTGTAATTTCTGTTTGTTCATGCACCCTCCTTACACAGGAGGCAGTTAGGTACAATAAAAATACACACAAACTCTTCGTACCTCGGCACAATTTAGATGATGATGAGGCAAACATTGTTAGTATTGCTCTCCTGAGTGTTGCTCAAAATCACTGCAGAAACCATGTGCCTCTCTCCGTGGTACTGAAACATTTAAAGCCTGTCCCGCTCAGAGTCTCTATGGTAAAACTCAGTCCTTCTTTTCACTGCAGCATCCTTTATTCCTTTTGTATAAATCCTTTATTTTCAACTCATCAATCAGAATTCAATACCACCATCTCAACCACTGTGAACACAAAGAATATCTTAGCCATCATGCATAAAGTAGTCCCAAGCACCAAATGACAAGCACCAAGAATCATCAGCATCCCTTATGCTGTTCAGATTACCAGTGACAATAAAAAATACTACGAGTGATTTTTAATGGAAGCCGCTGACATGAAGCATCAAGCCAAACACTTTCATGGCGCTACAAAGGAAAATTAAAGCTGACAAATTTTTTAATGCTCCATCTGTGCAATAAAGTATCAACCAATGATATGTTTTTGTTTCACCAACTATCACAGGAACATCAGGTATGCAACATATTTTACTCTGCTACTGTGATCCTTAGCTAAGTTAGTTGGGGCTATGCTAGCTTTTGGAAGGAATGCAATGGTGCGGTGAGAGGTGATGCTCTCAACTGGCAAAATATGTCTGCAGACACACAAATGAGCCCACATGCCTTCATCAATGAGCGCTTGAGCAACATTTCAAAATCCTGAAAATATTTCTAACAGCATTATAAAAGTTTTACTTTGGCTGACCAATCTGATCATTGTAGGGTGCAGCTCTTATGCTTGCATGTTCAAGAAACTGTTGATAATGGTAAAACTGTTATTATTCTAAAAAATGAGACACTGGGAGACTTGTCATTTTTCCTCATAAGGCCATGTTTGTCAAATCAGTTTCAGTTGTGAAAACAATGTAATTCACCACCAACGTAATTGCTTTAGTTTGTTTTTATACATTTATTTATACATTTCTTTAAAGCTGAAGTAATTAGCTAAGAAAAAAATCTGCATCTGTTACAGTATTTATAATTGGTTCATAGTAAAAGTAATTTTTCTTGCTAAAATGGCACAAAATGCTGTTTTCAGACTCAAATGTGGGGATCTGGAGTCTTTTTTGAGTATGTATTGAACTGCTAGAACAGTACAATTGAATCCCCTTGCACTTTGAGAGACTGGGATGTATATTTTTCACAATTTTCTGACATTTTTAAGAACCAAGATTCATCGAGAAAAGTCAATTGAGAATGAAAAAATCTGCATAGCTCCATTCTATCTGATCAGTTATTCTCTGTGCCCCCTTTGAAACAGAAAAGGCTGGCTTTCAATCTAATTGTCACTACCCATGAATTTTGACTCAAGACGGCAAAATCTGCCTTTTGGGTGAACGGATCCTTTAATGGGGATGGAAGAAAAAAATCCAACTTTTCACAAGTGTCGCCTAAAAGTCATTTTAACAGCCCTGCTGTGAACTAGGTCTTTCTAGTTCAGCAGGGCCTCCCTCTGTCTCTGTCCCACTGACTGCCGTTTGATCTGGGCCTGGCCCCCCTCCTCTGGCAGCGACAGGCATATTTCAATAATGCAGGTGGAACACGGTGTGTAGACATAGCAGGGGGTGGTGAACTACTGTGGTGCTGTTGGGTGTGAGTGTATATAAAAAAGGATGTGTCACGGCAGTTAAAGCTTTAGTTTGAACTTTCTGAGGAAGGAGAGAGGATCCTCTTTTGTTGACTTAAACAAACCACCATCAAGCAAAGGGGTCATTAGACTGCAATCTCTGTTCACCCACTATACTCATCGCCCACTCCTGATTCTGTTGATTTATTGCCAGCTCCTCCTTTCCTACAGCCTTCACTAAAGGTTCTTGCCCCCTTTCCATTCTTTTCTTTCCTGTTCTTAACCCTTCAAGATCCTCCCACCCACTTTCTCCTAATTGGCAGAACCAAGGTGCTGCAACCCTGAACAGCTCGTCTGACCTGATCACCTGTAAGCCACAAATGCACTCGCACAGAAACAAACACACACACATACACACCGAGTCATTAATCAAAGCAACAGTAGCTCCAACAATCGAAAGTGTGATGTGGATTGATATTTTCCCAAGAAGGTCAAGGAGTATCACAATGCATGGAAACTGTGTACACACAGACATGCTCTTTATTCTCAACACGTAAAAGGAAGATTATTTTCATGATTGATGAATCGGATTATTTTTATATCAATAAGTCAAGAGTTTAATAATTGTTTAATATGATATAAAAACAGAAAAAGCAGGAATTCTCATTACAGGAGCTCCAAAAAAAAATGTTTTGCCCTTTGGCATGAAAAACGACTTTTAAATCAATTTTACTAATTGATTGTTGTTTGACTGACTAACTTTTGTCGTTTAATAGCTGCAGCTTTATTACACACAAACTCACACGTAGAAGACGTCCTCCCTCTGAGTCTTAATTACTGGCTGTCCCTTCTGTCTGACACATCTCACAACCTGCCGGTTTAAATCTGATTAGGGAAAGTCTGGGAAAGTTGAAACCCTGCTGTGTGTTTTTCTCTGTTCAGAGAAGCTCACTGGCAATCAAATTATGCCAGGAGATATTTATAAACTAGTTCTACTGATACGTCTAGAAAGACATAATTCATTTTGAATTATTTAAAACAATTTTAATTATCTTGCTTGTGGTAATAAACACTGTGAAAACAGCTCCTGTGCTGTGACACATCCAACACTACATTGCTAGCAAGAACAAAGTAGAAGAGAAGTAAAGGTGATTTGAAAAACTTACAAATGGGAAAAGTGGATATGATTTTGGAAATTCAAAATCTTTTCAATCATCTCAATGCTTTTTTCAGCACATCTGTGTCACGCCTATTAAGCTTTAGAAGCAATTCCCAAAGCTCATATGTATTATTTCTCACTGTTTTTAGGAATGTTTCACCACATAATAATACAAGGTAATGTTATCACTTTTTGCCTGATGTTTTCAAATAAAATATAGAATAGAAGGCTCTGAAAATAGAAAAAAATTAGCAATAATTGAGGTGCTACTAGGAAGGTGGTAGAAAGGGTAAGAAATAATTTTCAAATATAATGATGAACACACCGATAACACGTGTTCCTTGGTACCAGAAGTGTCAGCCCTATTTTGATCTCAACAACACTATGCTTATAGGATGACTAACACACGTCTCCACTCCACACCATACCCACTCTCATCCACCTTTCCCCATCCAATCAAGGTTTCTAATAAAGATCTCTTCCAGTGGAGAGAAAGGATTGCTTATATGAGGTCTGATGTACTGGTAAATAACCTGTGTTTGTAACAAGACTGTCGGGTCCCTGCAACACACCACAAGCCTGACAACACTTCAACCTTTCCAACTCAAGGTCATGGATTAATTTCCTTTTCCACAGTCCCATGAGCATTCTGGTATTTACTTCATGGCTCAATCGCAAAGGGGTGCAAAGATTTCTTAGAAGCGAGCAGAAACACATCTGTGATGTGTAATGAGCACATGTCATCTGGAGATTTCCTACAGTCTGGATCACTGGTTCAACCCTCTCCGGTACACTGTGGTCAAAACCATTAAATCTGCAGCCATATCAAATTATGAACTGCCTGCAAATAAAATGTCACACACAAACAAAATATTGATTGCTTGGAAATGTCACATAAGACCTTACATCAGTAGTCAATAGAGCCAGTAAAGTGCAGAGAAGTTGATTTAACAGGTGATGTCTCTCAAAACATTTCACATTTCTGTGAGCTCCAATAAACTTTCAGTAAAAAAAATAATAATAATAAAACCGCTGACTTAATGCCAGAGCCTGATAGATAAATCCACAGAGGATCAGAACATACATTCCTTTAGAAACTACAGTTGTGGTTATTTATCTGATGTAGGTCATTGTAGAAGTTAAACCCTTAAGAACTCGGCCTGCATAGTACTGGGGGTCAGGGTCAGCTCCTGTCAAGCAATTCAGACGGTAGAAGTGTAGTAGGATCTGGCTTTGATCCCACAGTTCACAAATGTCAGTGCAGATCTATGAGCAGATGAAAATATTACAATAACAAGCACGACTGAAGGAGGCTTGAAAAACAAGGACTGATGAGAGCCTGAAGATCATCGAGCAAGGTCAGATAACAAAGTGCGGGTCAAGAAGTATTTGTTGCATAGTATAGTATAATACAGCGACTACTGTGGATGTGCCCTTGAGCAGTCAATTCTCAACTTGGTCAGTGGTCAACAAAATGCATGTGAACCCTATAGGGTTACCTAGTTTTCTGTATTAATTTGTCATTAAATGTGACTGACTTGCAAGTCCCAAATACTGACAGACACAATGTGCTTAACCTAATACCACACAAACAATTATAATATTCCATGTCTTTATTGAACACATCCATTAAACATTCATAGTGCTGGTGGAAAAAGTAAGTGAACCCTTAGGCTCATGACTCCAGTCAGAGTTAGTAAACCTGTAGTCCAATCAGTGAAACAAGATGTGAGAGAGGTGTAGAGGTACTTCAACCTAAAAAAAAAAAAATCTACACTTTCGAGTTTGCTATTCACAAGAGGCATCTGCTAAATGAACCAAGCCTCTCAAAATAAGAGACCTCAGAAGACCTCCGATCGAGAATTGATTTGCATAAAAATGAAAGGGGTTACAAAGTTATCTCAAAGACTTTAGGTATTAATCAGCCCACAGTTAGAAAAAGTGTCCACAAATGGAGATGATTTAGTACTGTGGCTTCTCTCTCTAGAAGTAGGTGCTCAAGTTGATTCCAAAGGCACAACACAGAATGATGAGTGAGGTAAACAGAGTCACAGCTACAGTAACAGCTAAAGACTGGAAGGAAACATTGGAAATGGATCTCTGTTCATGAGTCGACCATATGCACAAGGTTGAACAGGCATGGTGTCCATGGCAAGACACCATGGAGAAGGCCACTGCTCTCCAAAAAACATCACTAAACAGCTGAAGTTTGCCAAAGAGTACATTGACACTTCACAACGCCACTGGCAAAAATGTTTGTGGACTGAAAAAATGAATGTTGAATTGTTTGGGAAGAACATGCAGCACTAAGTATGGTGTTAAAAGGGCTGCATACAAACATGAGAACATCATCCCAACAGTGAAGTACGGTGGAAGGAGCATCATGATACGGGGCTGCTCTGCTGCCTGGACTGGCCCGCTTGCCATCATCAAGGGGAAAAATGTATTCCCAAGTTTATTAAGGTATCCTACAGGATAATGTCAGGCTGCCAGCTGCAGCTCAACAGAAGTTGGGTGATGCAGCAAGACGATGAGCCTAAACAGTAAAGTAAATCTACTACAGAATGGCTGCAAAAAGAAAAAAAAACTGGCCCTTGGAGTGGCTCAGTCAGACTCCAGACCTGAATCTAATAGAGATGCTGTGGATTAACCTCGAGAGAGACTTTCACACCGGACATCCAAAGAATATGGCTGAACTGAAGCCGTTCTGTTAGGAAGAATGGTCCAACATTCCTCCAACAGTCTGATCCGCAGCTACCAGAAGGACCTGTTTAAGGTTATAACTAAATCCAAGGGTTACCTTACTTTTTCCACCAGCACTATGAATGTTTAATGGATATGTTCAATAAAGACATAAAATATTATAATTGGTTGTGTGGCATTAGGTTAAGCACATTGTGTTTGTCGATACTTGGGACTTAGATGCAAATCAGATCAGGGTTCACTTACTTTTTCTTGCTACTGTATCTTGGGTAGACCAAGTCCAGAGTGTGAAGCAGGGTGTTGCAGAAAAACAGCAGATATCCCCAGATAAATAAATGATGGCTGACTAGCAGATCAGTGAGTGATAGGCCAATTTGATATTATACACACACTAGATGCGATAGAATACATTAAATTCTCATGGTGGAGTCTGAGTTTGACGCAGAGTCGAGTCCAGTCAACCAGTGCAGTGAAGCACTTCAGAGTCTGCAGTCTGAGCTTCTCCATCAACCACTGAGTGACTGTAGCAGCACAGACAGAGCCGGCCTCCCACAGGATCCTGGGTAATTTAGCAGGTAATGAGCACTCCGACTCTGTCGCGCAGGACATCTCGTTTCTGGCTGTGGAAGCAATACATACATACACACACACACAGACATGCACGCACACAAATATTATAATTCGAGTTTTCATAAACACACCTCTGCGGTATCTTACACCTGCTGAAAGTTTTTCACGCACCAACAAGCAGTGGCTTTGCATTTTAATAACCAAAGTGTTTATTTTAGGCTACAACAAAAAAACAAACTGAACATGCCTAGCTTGCCTAATTATTTATTGTACAAAACTGGTCACAGCATCATCGTGCAATTGGTCAAAGTCATCGAACACATCACACAACAAATCACATCCATACAAAAGGCCACCTTCAGAGCTGCTGCCTCCCCCCCACACACACTGTATTCTACTCAGCTTATTAGTCTCATGTTTTATCTGAGATCCATGTTTTAATGCCTTTGTCCTTAACTGTTAATACACTAACCTTCACACCTCTTGTTCAGAGGAACCAGTTGTAAATGATGTCATACCTCTTCCAAAAATATTACTTCTACAATCTGAGGAGGGAAGACAGAAAAGATAAAGACAGCCATTGGCATAAATAGGCAAAAAAAAAAGAGCACTGAAAGACTAGGAAAGGACTGAGAGACATCGAGTGAAGAAAGTTGGATAACCAAGACTATCAATCAGAAGTGGAAGCATGGGACTTCAGATTGCAGAAAATTGTACAAGCCCTTGGGCCGATCAACAGCCTTTGTCTGCCTGAAAGGAAATGACTGTTGCATTGAAATGACTCCAAATGGCTGAATGCTATACACGGGTCACTGATGGGCTAGGGGTGTGCGTGTGGTGGGGGGTTGAGCGAGCTGCCTTAGCCAGAGGCATACAGTCTCCATCTGATTAAACAGAGCAGGACAAGGTGATCATTCACCTCCACTTGCCCTTCTCAGGTCTCACATACAAAGGAATGGTGACAGAAAAAGAGGTGCACATGACCAGCACCAACTACAGTTTGGAGGAACATCAAGCCTTTAACAGGTTACCCATTCTAATTGCATGTTTGCCCTTGCATCATGCACTCAACACAGACTGACCACAGTTACTTGTAGTCGCTACAGTGCTGGATCTCTGCTGAATGGCTTTTAAGCATCAGGGTTGCATGTTGAGAAAATAACATAAGTATGTGAAATAAATCAAAGTAATCATGTATGCTGTAGGGCTACTATGGGAATTGAATGAAAGTTAATCACCAAGTTGCAGGGATGCGCTGTCCCATCTTACCTGCAGTTAAAATGTTTTACATGTTAAAATTAAAGAAATATTTTCAAAAGGAAAACTTCACCCTACGATTTGTATGATAATTACTATGTTGCCTTGATTTTTTTAAGAAGACAGTTGAACTTCCACAGAGAATGCCAATGAGAATGGTTTTGAGTTAGGTTTTAGCAAAGATGAAAGTATTTGGGAAGTACTGAGCTAATGACCAGAGACTTGGCTTATACTGCATGAGTTGAGTGAGTATTTCTAACCTGATATACTGTTTTGATATACTTTTGCAGTTGTAAAACATGACCCCTTTTTACTTCAATTCATCATTGATTTACGTTTAAGTTTTCGTCAAGAATTCAAGGTAACACAAGGTGAGTAATCGATAAAGAAATTGTCATTTCGTGGGTGAAGTAATTGTTTAAACCTGAACTTGAGCATTTTGTATCAACATGAGCTCCAGGTAAGACTACTTATCAAACAATGAAAGCATAACTGCAGATCCAAAGCAGAAACTACCCAAAAAACACAGACAACAAAATGTAGACATTAGCAATCTGCAACTAATCTTTTATTATTCTTTTAATTAACTAATTATTTAAGTCTACAATCTGAAGAAAATGGAAAATAAAAGCACATCATTACTTTTCAGAACCCAAACCTCATATGTTGGACAAATGGCAAAAAAAGGTTTAAAAAAGTAAATTAAATCAGCTCTCAAGATTGTTGTCAATTAAATTTCTTGGGATGATTTCTTTGCTAGACCAAAATTCATAACTGAAGCAGGGCAATCAAAACTGAGCACTCTGCAAGGTCACTTGCAACTTATCAATGCAACAACCTGAGTTGTCTCACATACACACTCAGCAGCTCAAACAAATCTGTTCATGCACCGAGATGCCATTTAAAGAGGTACAGACCCTGCTCTCTGAAACAAATGAAGGTTTTTGTCATTGCATACCAAAGCTTATGGTCTCAGACATCGCCATTTCTTATTAAAGCTTATGGTCTCAGACAGAATCGAGTCGGAAAAGGAGTGGGAGGGAGGACGAAGAGGAGGAAGATGAGGAGAACAAGGAAGAAGCTGATGAGGAGGAAACAGAATAGAGAGAATGGTCGATCCATTTTGTCGGACAGCTCTGAGATCCAGTGTGTACACAGCTACATCAATCACAACAGTAATCTGGACCCACAGCCAGTGCATACTAACAGCTGGCTGATTGACTGGCACACACACACAGGAGAAACTATAGAAAGTGCATGAGAATCGCAGAGCGATGTTACAACAGAACAAATGCGTACATAAATAAAAACAGCCACGTCTACCGTCTTGCTTACACATGGGTGGTGAAGGTATAAGCAGCACACTGAAGATGTCACAGTCTCCCTGCTAATGAGATTCGGCATATTATTCCCTCCTCTGCAACACTAAGGAATGGCAGAGAGGCACTGTGCATCTTAACAACACAGGCTGAAAAAATAATTCTTTCCCCTAGAGAGAAGCGTGTTTGAGTCAAATTAAGTTAGATTTACACACACCCACACACATTTCAAATGCCCTACACACACACACATCCAACAGTCCCTGTGTATCTCTAGGAGGTCCAGTCGAAGCAGAGTGGTGGTGAAAATTAATGATAAAACCAAGGTTGAAGTCTATCATCTCCATGATAGGGGCATGGTTTGTGTGCATGTGTATGTGTCTTCTAAATTATATAAAAGCTGCAGATTCCCCTTTCCTGAGGAAGTAGATCCTCTGTTGGCTCCCCATTGGAGCGTGCATTTCCAACCCTGCTTGTTCTGTTGGACCCTGCCCACCACTCCCTGGTGCTACAGCCTGCCTATTACCTTTTGCATTTACTGGGTCAAATAATGTCACATTCTTCTGAAACAACACGTGTTTGGTTAACAGGAGATGCAGGGTTACAGTACACGGTGATTGAAATAAAAGGAGTGCTCATGTGTGCTTGGCCTGACAGAACCGGTACCCAACGGTACCTTTTTCGGTACTTATCTCACTCTAATGATAACACTGTAATTTTGACCTGCCTGTCAGTCCATCACCAGGGCAAAGTGTTCTGCATTAGGAGGCTGCCTTTTATCTCAGAGGAGGTGGACATGCGACCACTTTCACCTCAGCGTTATAGTGCATTAAATTATACTGCAGCATGCATTTTCTGTATGGAGTTTACGAAATTGTAACCACAATTTAGGCTCGCTATTTCCTTGATACCCTGTGACTTAAACATGCTGCAGGAGCGACTGAGTCCTGCTCACGCTCTCTCATTTGGCCAATGTGCTGTAACAAAAACAATAACTCTCAAACAGATGCTCTCTCAGGTACAGAAATTAGATACTTGTTGATTTAACTTGAATCAGTACTTATTAGTACCAAAGCAAACAGTTGGTACAGTTAAAAGTACAGAGTTCGGTACCCAAGCCCAGTCTCTACACTGGTATGCATGTCGGCAGGGCTGTTTGCTCCATTACCAGTCTAGCCTTCTCTTGCCTATAACCCAAAATGATGGATTTTCTTCTTGCTGTTGGGAAGCACTATGTAAGACCTAGTTATTTGCAGATAAACTAGTTAGCTTTGGCATCCAAACTGCACGTGGCTGCTGAGTTACTGTAACTTCACACAACTTCAAAGGCCACATTGTACTTTCCACGTAGCTGGCTTAAAAGCTGTCTTTATGTAGGAATCTTTGCGGACACCAACCATCTCCCTACATTATCTCTGCAGTACACTGCAGCTTTTGATTTCTTTATTTGAATAAGCATGTTCAGCATCTCCTAATTGGTTGACTGTGAAAGAAATTCTACTCTGTAATTAAAGCTGGTATGCTTTTAGAGGTAGTGGGTGAAGCGGCACATCACAGGTTTCACCTCAATATATTATTACAGCTTTGCTTAAACTGGCCACATGCTGCAATGAAAGACAAGAGCCACATCTGAAAGGAGTGCTGACAGAGATAGAGAGACAGCAGGAGAGAAATTGACTGGCTGCACTTTCATAAAGTGTTTCTGGTGAACCATAATCATTGACTGATATTTCAAAAGAAAGTACACAGCAAAAAATTGATAAGACTTCTTTAATATTATGTGGACTAAATTCCAGTCAAAGTTTTTACTCAAATACTACTGAACTAACTTGTCACTCCCCCTGACTGCCTTACCACTTAAAAACTATAATACTTACGTTTCAACAAGAAACATCAATAACACATATTCCAAAACTTCCAAAACACTCGGAGAGCGCAGACCTCCGCCAAGGCGATAGGGTCAGTTACACAACACCAAATTGCACACTGCACACGGATTATTGAAAGCATGTATATTGGGATTAAACTGGCATTGAAATATTTCATCCACTAGAAGGCGGCAGTTAGTGAAGGCATATTGTCACTAATGCAAAAATATATGTTCACAATAGAAATTCCAGATGGTGTTCCGGATCACCAGTCACCACCAAAACCACCAAGACACACATTGTCCAAAAACTTCATCCATATTCGTGCAGTACTTTTTGAGTTATTTTGTACACAAAGAGACAGACAGACAAACGCCGGCGAAAACATAACCTCCTTGGCAGAGGTTAAAATAAATAAGATGAACCACTACAAGATAGCAGGCCAACAACTGACAGCAATGCAAATACTGTAATGTATAATTGCAGGCGGACAGCAGCCGCCAACATGAGACCCTTATTAGCCTAAAGCCATTACAACTTTATATCCAGCACATCAACTTCCAGTTAGCACAAGCGGAAAGTACTTACAGTTAGACGCTCTCTTCAGTAAAGTCGAGACTCCTGACGTTTAGGTGAAGATAAAATCCTTTGGAGACTTGAAGCTGCCAACAGGTGGACGGGAAACAGACGCAACCTGTTGGAAGATGCGTTACAGTTACTGGAACGTTAACAGCACGAGCAGCAGCAACAGCAAAGTCAAGTTTAACGGAGAAAACCCACCGGTGTTTAGTGTCAGTGCTTTAACGGCGAGGTTTTCATCTGTCGCCGCCAATATTTGGCTCTGGTAGCTTAGCCAAATTGCCCCATGAAACTACTGTAGAGGTTAAAAAGTGAAGGAGTTTACTAATGAGCAGCACCTGTCAGTGAGTGGGCGGGGCGTTGATAGGTTAAAGCAGGCAGGTGCACAGGTGATACAATCACAATCAATCAACTGAGTGAAGACAGCTCAGGTGATTTGAATGATTTGATTCAGGTGTGTTTCTTCTTGGTTGGAACAAAAACCTGCAGCCACTCAGCCCTTTCCTGGATCAGTTTGTCACACCTGGGTTAAAGGGTCAATTCAGATTTTTATTTTTATTTTACATCCTAATAAGGGTTAACCCAACCTACTTGTTACTGAGAGCTACGAGAAAAATTGTCTGTAGCTGCAGAGGCAAACGTTTTATATTTATTTTGCTTTCAGTGTTGCCCAGTCTGGGCAGTTTCCCGCACAACTAGGCTAGTTTGAGTTATTGTGTGGGCAAAAATGGGCTTGGGTGAATTTTGTCCGGTAAAACATATATATAGGCTGACAGCTTTTTTCTGTTGTTTAAATCACTCATAACGGAAAGAGAACTCACTGGACTCAAATGACAAGAGAGGATGTCTGATGCGGAAGGCAAATTAACAACATAAAATTCAATGATAGAAAGAAACAGATGTTTGTTTCTTTATAAGTGAGGGTTTTGAAGCCCAATAAAATTATAACATAATTTAAAAGGCTGAAGGTTGTATTGTTTTTTTTCTCACATGCAGGGAAAGAATAGACATAATTTAAATACTTGAAAAATGAAACATGCTTTGAGGCAGTAGAGGTCAGGTCCTTGACTGAAGTCCATCCGTCGGGACAGCACCGTTTTTGTGGTATTACTACTAAAGACAAGAGTAGAACTGAATAAATCAACAGACTTCACTCATTAAATAAAACCTCTCTTTTATTATTTTGTCAGAGCTTATGGTATTCTAGGGCTCAGGCGTGAGAGGAGTATGAATTAATGGGACCAGACAAGAACACTGCACAAAATCAGTATTTTCCAATGGCAGAGCCAACAGGCACAGACAACTTTTATATCTGTTGATTTGTTCATTTACCAAAAACCTTGATGTTAAAATTAATCTTTTTGCAAATACAGCTTTTGATGTCTGGTTACTTATCAGCAGTGTAACTCAAAGAAAGAAGAAACAACAACAAAAGATCACAATCTAATATGAATACATGCCTCAGTATATATTCAGCACATTTGGTAGATCTACATTTTATTTTGTTTAATAATGTATCACCTTCATCAAAAGTTTTATAGGACACTATGGTTAAGAACAGGGATTTCCACAGCAAAAAATGTCAGATACATTGAGGGAGAGTTCAAAAACCAGAGTTTAAAAAAGTGAATGAGAGACAAAAAATAACAGTTTTTTGATGACACAGAGGATGGACCTATTCATAAAAGTAGACTTTGCTTTAAAGCTGAGATATTTTCCCAAGATCTTTAATGTTTGTTTGCGGGGCAGTCCAAGAATCAATTTGCTGACTTCAAAGAAATGGCCAAACTCTTAAAAAAAATCAACCCACAGTGCTTTGAGCGGCCAGATGCTCGAGAGAAAAATACATGTGAAAGAGCCAGGGAAGCTGTGAAAAACACACAATGTGACCTGTGTTAACTATGGATGAAAACACTGACACCACATTGTCTTATATTATACATAGCAACAAGCAGAGATAAACCATCTGCCACATATTCTATAGCATCACAATGTAGCAGGGTGTTGTGTAAGTGAATGTGTTTTGTGTCGCTGTGTGGTGGATCCACAACAATTTGGTGAACCGCTCAATCCAGAACTGCTGGTGGAATGGTCGAAAATTTTCTTAAATTTAAATTTTAAAAAAAGCCAAAGTAAATGTGTATTTTGAATTTAATTAGAAGTTGTTATTCACAATTTCCCTGTGTGACAGTAGTGGATAAGAAGCAACAAACAACCTGAGGAGGGATGAAGAGAGAGAGAGTTGAAAAATGAAACAGCAGAGGACCCAACCTGAACGTCACACACGTACTAACACGTCCTGATGTATTCTGAATTAAGATGCCACAAGTGAAGTTGTGAAATGTAATACAGGTCAATTCCA